>JAEIIU010045359.1:0-49317 GCA_018874675.1 Drosophila baimaii | reverse complement strand
CCCTTTTTTAACCGCAGGCTCGAAGCCGTACGATGGGCCTTGAGATAGGTCGCATCAATCATGATCGTCTGAGGCTCTGCCTTTCCAGCAGCCAGTCCATCCATCATGCGGATGAAGATCCCCATGGCACCCCAGCGCTTCCAGCGGTTGTAGAGCGTCTTGTGTGGACCGTATTCCCGGGGCGCATCACGCCAGCGCAGGCCATTGCGGTTCACAAAAATGATGCCGCTCAACACACGGCGATCATCGACGCGGGGTTTACCGTGGCTCTTGGGAAAGAACGGCCGCAGACGCTCCATCTGTTCATCCGTCAGCCAATACAGGTCGCTCATTTTCAGTCTCCTCAGGGAGCCTGAATCACATCATGCCGCTCATATCAATGGGTCCTGAGCCTAAGAATGGTCCAGAAAAGGACCTCGGTATATCGTGTGTTAACTACGATAATAGTTGAGGCGAACGGGACGACCGTGGGTGAAAATTAATTTCGGCTTGTCATAGCGAGTTACAATATGCCTGAGTTGCTTCAGTCTGGCAAAAAGGCATTCGATAAGCGGAACGTGTCATAAATCTTATCAGAGCCCTTTTGAAACGTCATGGATGAACATTTCAACATGACACGAGGCATCCCCAACGGATTATCCAGTCATATGTCCGTTCAATTACCTACCAAAGCGGCAGGATTTCAAACTCTTTTGCCGCACCTGATCGCCTGATGACCTTAACCGTAGCGGTGAGAAAGGCTGCTTTGTTCAGTAACGGCAAGCGGTGATGGGCTCTATTGGCCAACATGCACTGCGCCGATGCCAGATTTCGAGTTCATTCTGAATCTATCAGATCAGAGGAATAGCACTTCATTTTACATGCAAGAGCTAACATGCGCTCTCGGGTCATCACCACCCACATAATTCCTACCATCCTGAATAAGAATTCCGATCCGGCTTCACTGACGCCATCCGCGGTATAGACACCCCAAATTCCCGAAAAATTTTTCAATAAAGAAATATATTACCGTAAAATTCAATATGTTTATGTTAATTTTTAAGAACTCCAACAAGACTAAGCATCGCAGGTCCAGCTATTACTATAAATATGCACGGAAGCAAAAATATTATCATTGGAAAAGTCAGCATAATAGAAAGTTTTGCCGCCTTTTCTTCAAATTTTATCAATGAGTCCTCTCTTATCTCAGAAACAAGAACTCTCAAAACTGAAACTAAAGAAGATCCTGTTTCAAAAGTTTGAATCAAAGCACCACTCAATCGTTGCATAGCGACTAAACCAGTTCTTTTCCCCAAATCCTCTATGACCTTCACTCTATCATTGCTAATTCTCATTTCATTGATTGTAATTTTAAATTCTTCTGCTATATCCTTATTTAAGGATACCATTTCGACTGCAACGCACTCCATTGCGGACTCCATAGCTAATCCCGCCTCTGCACATACTAGAAATAAATCCAAAGCATCGGCCATCCCTGCTTCAACTCGAGAAAAATGCCATTTTCTTTTTTGATTGAAGATAAAATTGGGGAATTTAAATCCAACAAAACCAAAAAATACACAAACAAAAAATAAATAAAACATTTGAATGTTAGTCAAAAAAGAAACAAAAAAAGACAAAAAAACAAAAACAAAAACAAAAACAAAAACAAAAGAACTGCATATTTTTAAAGATATAAAATAACTATAATCCAAGCCAAATAAATTTAAATATTTTCTTTCATTTGGATCTATATTTAAATCAAATAATTTTGTTTTAGACACAACTCCAGCTACTTTAGATAAAATTGATCTAATTATTGATTTTTCACTATAAACAACTTGGCTTGCAAAATCAAAATTTTTATAAACCCCCTCCAACCTTAAAGATTTACGTTTATTAAAAGAAAAATATCCCTTAATATCAATAAAAAATGCCAAAATAACCAATATATATATACATATAAAAATCAGCATAACTCTACCTCAACGTAAATTTCGTTACAAAAAACATAGATCCCACTCCAGAAAAAAACAAAAATGCCGCTACATACAGCAACTTCAACCCAGGAGCTGTTTTGTATAAAACCGAAACATACTGTGGATTCATTAAGCTTAGTACAGCAGCCATAAATAATGGAAGAGCTGACAATACATAGCAACTCATACGCGCCTCAGAAGCCAATGCTATAGCTTTTTTTCGTGTTGAAATTCTTTTTCTAATATTTTTACCAAATCCATCCAAAATATCTGCAAGTCCCCCACCAGTTCTACTTTGCAATTTTGTAATAATTGAAAAAAATCTATATTCATTTACACCTGCTTTAACAGACAACTCATCCAACGCTTCGCCAAAATCTTTACCTACTGATATTTTCTTCACGACATCTTCAAACAGAGACTTTGTTGGTTCAGGTGACTGTCTAGCAATTAAATCCAGAGTCCGTGACAATGACACGCCTATTTTTAAACTTCTAGCCATCATAAAGACAGTATCAGGCAATTGCTCAACAAGATTTTTTTTATATTTATTCTTTTTCCGCGCAAAATGAAATCTCACTCCACCCACCCATAGGACAGAAAAACCTAAAACAAGAACAAAACTAATAGGAATATACGATATACAAAAAATGAACATAATAAAAACTAAAATAAATGAAAAAAAAGTAAATTTTTTAAATTCTTGTATTGAGCACATCTCCGAGTTCTTATCAAAAGAAAACAGTATATTTAAAATATAATCAAAATATGTCTTTTGTATAATTTTATTTGTTGTAATCCTTGATGGAATATCTATATAAAACTCAGATATTCTTTCACCATCAACAATGTCATCAAATCTTTTGTTTATGTACAAGTCTGCCTTTCGCTGCCTAAAAAACGAAAACGCACACAAGCCATTACAAAAAATAATAGTTATTATATAAAATACTATTTCATTAAAAATATACACAAATTTACTCCTCAAATATACTGGACCAAACATGATCAAGTTGATAATATATTAGGGTTTTATGAAAGCTTGGCCGAGATCTAGAAACAGAATAATGCCCGTTTATTCTTCCGTTAAAATTCTCGCCATCAATATGAAACGAGATAATATCATTTAATGTAACAATTTCTCCTTCTATACCAGAAACGTCTGTGACCTGTACAATTCGTCTAACACCATCACGCTGTCGTTCTATCTGAACTATAAGGTCGACAGCACCAACAATTTGTGCTTTTATAGAAGATGTAGGCAATCCGAAATTGCCCATTTGAACCATATTTTCTATTCTAGTTATTGCATCTCTTGTTGTGTTAGCATGAATTGTAGACATACTTCCATCGTGTCCGGTATTCATAGCCTGCAACATATCAAACGCTTCAGGCCCACGAACTTCTCCGATGATAATTCTATCGGGCCTCATACGTAATGCATTTCGGACTAAATCTCTCTGAGTAATTTCACCGGTTCCTTCAATCGACGGAGGACGCGTCTCAAGCCGGACAACATGAGGCTGCTGAAACTGCAACTCTGCGGCATCCTCAACTGTAATTATTCTCTCGCTCGGATCTATTAATCGTGACATAGCATTCATTAAAGTTGTTTTTCCAGAACCTGTTCCGCCAGATACAATTACATTTAGTCGGATACGAGAAGCAATTTCCAATATTTTGGCCAATTGAACAGAACAACTACCATTTTCAACCAACTGTTTAAAATCTATTTTTTTTCTAGAGAATTTACGTATCGATAAATAAGGTCCATCAAGGGCTAGTGGTGGAAAAACTATATTTACACGAGACCCATCTTCCAAGCGAGCATCTACAGTTGGACTTGATTCATCAATCCTCCTTCCAACAGCAGATGCAATTCTTTGGCTGACAGCCATCAAATGTCGTCTATCTCTAAACTTTGCCCCACAATCAACGAGCTTTCCTGATTTCTCAACAAATATCTTAAATGGACCATTTACCATGATATCTGTAATACTATCGTCATCCAATAGCGGTTGAATAGGACCAAGGCCATTGATATCATTTACAAGTTCATTTGCTAGAATTTTTTGTTCACGTGCATTGAGCTGAATTCTTTTTTCTGTAGCGGTTTCATCAACTACACGTTCAATTTCAGGAATAAGTCGCTCTGGAGGTAGTTTAGCAACAGCAACTGGATCTAATCTTTCCAGACACAGGCCATGTAACTCCGCCCACTGAACAATAGTTTCTCTATGTTGAATATCAAATATATCGTCATGTTTTCCAAGATGCGAAGAATTTTGAGGCAATACTTTTCCAAACCGTGGCGTTAAGCTCATGATTGCCACCCTGCAAACAGGTTCTCTATTCTATTTCTGATTTTTCCAACTTTACTCTGCTTTTTTTCCATAGCAACTGAAGCGGCTTCCTGCACAAGAACAGATATGGCAGAGCTAAATGAATTTTTCGATCGAGCCGCAGGATATCCAGATATTTCACATTCATTAATGATTCTTGGTAAAAATGGTATGACCACATCTGGCGGACGCCCAAGACCATCAGTGACCTCTTTAAGAGAAAGAGTGCCTGGTTTTCCTAATTTGTTTAAAACAACTAAAGGTCTAGCTCCATACTTACTATTTTTTTGATAGGATATATATCTCAGGACATCCCTCAACGAAGTAAGTGAAGGATCTATTATTATTATTTTCTGCTCACATAAATCTATCATACTTCTAGAAATTTCTCCAAAACCTCTAGGTATATCTATTGATATATAATTGTATTTTTTCTTTACCACATCGATAAGATGGCTTGGGCCGTCCTTTGATATAGAAATAATTTCAGACATATCAGCTTGACTACTTAAAACGTCGCATCTTTCTCCAATTTTTTGTGCACTTCTTTCAATAAATAACTCATCTACTCGTTGAGGTGTTTCAAATGCCGTACGAAGTCCACTATCAGTTTTAGTACCCATGAGTATAGATAATGCGCCAGTATACAAATCGCCATCTATAACAAGACTGTGGCGCCTCGCAACTTCACCTAAATACCATGAGAAATTTGCTGCAATCGTCGTCGTGCCAACACCTCCCCTCGCTCCGACAAAACCCAATACTCTACCTCCGCGAGTAGCTTCTGGCGTATACTCATCTTCATTCAGAAAGGGTCCAAAAAACCTTGACACCATCGATCTATTAAGAGGCTTATATAAATACTCAGCGACCCCCAAGCCTCTTGTTAACTGTCTATAGAAATTTGCGTCCTGTCTATCACCGATAACCAGAACTTTAACATCAGGCTCAAGCACATTTGAAAGTTCAACCAGTGCTGTGATTGGCTGCTCTTCCCCTGATACATCAATAATTAAGATATCAGGAGAAATACCTCGACTTAATTTCACCAAAGCTAAAGAGCATGACAGACATGATAGAGAAAACTTACCTGGATGGAATTCATCCAACACTTCTCTTAAAACATTTTCGCTACCAGAATCCGAAACAAATCCCTGGATGGTAAATTCTGAGGAGCTTTTCTTTGAAATCGCTTCAAATGAATGCCCATGATCAATCGATTTAAACTGGCTCATTGTCCACCTGACTGATTATTGGCAACATCACTTAGCTTGATTTTTTCAAGATTTTTCACTTTACCATCACGAAGTCTTTTGACAGCATCTATAGCTAAAGAACCATCATAATCCGAAACAGATCTCCCAACAGTGAGATCGTTCGTGTTTTCAACCTGCAGCAATAGATTTTTTCTATTCGAGTTTTGTGCATTCCAAGCAGATGCTTGATAGAGTGGATCTATCTGAGCACAACCACTCAATAGACATCCCATAGACACCGTAAAAAATAGAATTTTGAGATTATTTTTCATTTTATTCTACCATAAAACCTACATCAGAAGGCACTCTTTCTTCTGTTTTGTTATTTGAATTTTTCCTAATCGCTTTTCTTTCCCCTCCTGTCTGACTCATTTGAAACACTCTTTGATAGTCATCTGGAGCAGACCAGTGATCATTCGGTTTGGACAATAAATCTGGATTGGAAACAGGCTTGACGATATAAGGAGTAACAATAATAACTAGTTCGCTTTGATTGTGCTGAAAACTATTTGATTTAAATAATGCGCCTAATATTGGTATGTCGCCAAGTCCAGGCAACCCAAGGCCTTGGGTTGTTGTGCTGTCTTGAAACAAACCAGCAATAGCAAAACTCTGACCACTCCCCAACTCTATGGTCGTATCAGCCCTACTCACTGTTATCGCTGGAATGCTTATGGTTGAATTGCCTTCACCAAACGAAACAGCGCCATTGCTGGAAAGTTGGCTGACTTCCGGTCTTACATGAAGACTTATCCGTCCACCCGACAGAACCGTCGGCACAAACGACAAAGAAACACCATACTGCTTGAATTGAACAGAGATTGTATTGTTATAGGACGAAATCGGGATCGGATATTCACCACCAACAAGGAAACTCGCCGGTTCACCACTTGAAGTTGTCAAATTAGGCTCTGCCAGCATGTGTACTAATTGATCCTGGGCAAGCGCATCAATGATTGTTTCCAATGTTGTTTGCCGCCCTCCAATTTTAAAACGCGACAAAAAAGCAAAACTGCTTTGACTTGACGCCAGAGCCGCCAAAGGATTTTTGGTTGCAAGACCAATGACGGCACTTGTCCCCAAAGCGTTCATATTCTGCCATTCGACCCCAATTTCTCTCACAAGCTGTCTAGACATTTCAACAATCTGAACCTGCAGATTGACTTGCGTAGAGTCTTTTAGGCGAACATGATCATAAACCTCAGACTTTCCAGCCTGGTCCTTAGCATTTTCCCAAGCCCGTTGAGCGTTTTCTGGATTTGGAGCGTCACCGGTGAAGTCGAGTCCATTTTGACCAGCATGCGCCCCATAATTTCCCACTGAAGCCTGAGAGGCGCTTTCTTTCGCCTGATGAGCGGCGTACTGGGATGGATTTACAATTATGTCATACTGTCCAACAGGCCGCCCTTCATTATTAACAGCAGAGATTGTGGTTCGTCCCACGCCTGTTCCAAATACAAAAAGTGTTTTTGAATTTGCAGGCCTCACTTCAGCCACTTTAGGATCTGCTGCAAATGCGCTGGTGACACTTGAGTCCAACTCGATAAGCCGTCCATTGCCGACTTCAAGAGCAATACTTGAAGATGCTCGCGCATAAGCTGCAGAGCTTACCTTCTCCACTGAAACAAAAGAGAAAAAACTTACAAACGATAATTTTAATATAAATCTGACAGCATTAATGCACATGATCTGCAACTTCCGTTAATCCATTAAAAACATGCAGGGAATTTCCAATTGCTGCAGATTCACTCTCTTGCACTTTTTTTTCTTTAACTTTGGAATCAAAAATATCATCGTTCCAAGTAGCGCCTGTCGATGAAACGTCTTCCGACGATTTCGTCATAGATCTTAACGTCAAAGTAAGACGACCAATTTTCTCTGCCAGAGCTAATTTCTGAGCATCTTCCGCGTTCAATTCCAATACGACGGTCCGGGCGCTCTGAGTGTTTGCTGTTGTAGGCCCCTGACCTCGCACCAAATGCTGGTCTACGGCAACAACATGAACATTCCGCAAAAGCGTTTTAACAGATGACGTTTGTAAATTGGCATCATCCTGGCCATGAGACTGTGTTGGCATGAGGAGAACGTCCACATAATCGCCCGGCCATATCAAGCCACCAACAGCACTCGCAGGATCAACCGGCATAGCAACGCCTCTTTTGCCAGGACTCAGGAGCGCAGCAAGGAATCCCCCATCACCGGCATGGACAACATCCTCGCCTCTGACAGGTGCATTCTTGGGAATTGATACGCGCAACAGGCCTCCAACCACATTCTGTCGCGCAGCAGATGAGTCCATGACCGTTCCAGGCAAGACAAAGACTTTGGGGATACTTGCGCCGGTAATATCGGAAGAATGCAGGACTTCACCAGCGTAAAGCTGTCGATTGGCGACCAACACTGCCGCCATGGGTTCGGGCTTCGTAACCTGCACAACCCTGGGCGCGGGCTGCTGTTTTGTCGCCAGTCTGAAAATCAAGATTAAACAAATAATTGTCAGAACAACAACGGAAAAATACAATATATAGCGATAAAGTTTCATTACATGCCTTGATCTCTGAATGTTTCAACAAGAACACCCACCGCGATAGCCACGCCATAAGGAACTGAAATGGGCGACTTCATGCATAAGGCAGAAACTTCGCGCAAAGAGGACGTGGGTTTATTACTCCACCGACCAAGCAGCGGCACAGCCATGCAGCACAAAGCGACAAACATGCCCGCGATTGAAATCGACAAAAACAGAGAAACCAAACGGTAAAGAGGAACCAGAGGAATAACAGCCAAAATCAGTTTGACATCCCCTCCCCCAAATACGCGTAGAATCCAAAGAACATAAAATAGAGGGAATAAAAAGATAACTGCCAATATTTCCCTCAGGCAATCACCGCGCGTATACGCCACCAAAATAGCCAGAACAAAAATGCAGAGAGAAACCGAGTTATATATTGTACGGGAACGAATATCCGTACCGGCCGAAAGAACAAGCAGGAAAGATGCTGCATTTAGCGCGATGCATTGCAGCATCTTTCAAATCTGCCCGTCAGGTAATTTTAGCTACCTGTTGCCGACGGCGCACTACCCAGCGTATCCGAAATGGTGCTGAACAGGGTCTGCAGTGACCCACCAAGGGTTCTCATCGCGGCAAAAGATGCCACGGCAATGAGCCCGGCGATGAGAGCGTATTCAATAGCCGTCACACCTTCGCGATCATTGAAAAAAGAGCGAATGCGTTCAGCTGCTTTGCTCTCGGCCATTTTCTGAACAATGAAGTAGTCCATGCGTCCTGATCCTGTCGTCACAGTGAGTTACCTGTTGCGCCCTATGGAGCGGTCATGGTCTTTCACACTCGCGGGCTTGTCAGAGATTTGCCGCAAAACATTTAATCAATAGTTAACGGAATCTAATAAGCCGCGTGTTTTCCACTTAATTGGAAGAGAATATTTTTCGAATAATCTCTTCCGCCGGCAAACATTCAAAACCAGCTGCGAATGCCAAACGTAAAATTGGCTCCAGAGCCATTTTTCCCGATATTTCCTCGAAAATTACTGTTTTCATGGAACATATTTGAATAGGTAATTCCAATATAAGGGGCGATTTTTCGATGCCATTCGTAACGCAATCTCAGACCCGTATCGATATCCGATAGCCCCCTCCCTACACCACGGGCGCTGTCAGAATTTGAATAAAAATTAAGTTCTGCCTGCGGCTGAAGAATCAACCGGTTGGTGATGAAGATGTCGTAGGAACCAGTCAGACGTCCGGCGACACCTCTGTCGCTGAAATAGAAGGTTGCCTCGGCATCGAAGAAATACAGAGCCAGGCCCTGAAGGCCTATGGCGCCCCACGCCCGTGTGGGACCATGATCTATGTCCAGCCGCACACCCGACTGCACATCGAAATAACGTGAGATTGCGCGATCATAAAGAATCTCATGATCCCCATCCCCAAAACGGCCATCCGTTCCGACGGTCCCTTCCGATTTCAACCAGAGTTTATTGTAATCGGACCCGAACCACGCCTGACTGTCATAACGGAATTGCCCACCGGCTCCGCTGTATCGTGCCTCAAACTGATCAAGGAGAGCATGAACATACACCCGCTGATCCATAACGGGCATGATTCCATTAACATAGGAAACGGCCATCGTTTTATTCATGGGCGCTGCGTGCAAAGGTGAGCTGTATACTGCGGCCATTAACAGGGCCGACGGGATCAGTCCCCACTTCATGACACCACCACGGTCCGGAACATGCCGGTATCCATGTGGTAGAGCAGATGACAATGATACGCCCACAGTCCGGGAGCATCCGCCGTTACAAGATAACTTAACCGCTCTCCCGGTTTGACATTCACCGTGTGCTTGTACGGCTGAAAAGCCCCCTGCCCGTTCTCCAGTTCACTCCAGAAACCATGGAGATGAATTGGATGCTCCATCATGGTGTCGTTGATCATGACAAACCGGACACGCTCCCCGACAGCGAGACTTATCGGCTCTGCCTCCGAAAATTTCTTGCCATTGAAGCCCCAGATGAAGCGCTCCATGTTGCCGGTCAGATGAAGCACAATCTCCCGGGAAGGCTCACGTGGGTCTGTCCCCGGCTTCAGGGCACGCAAATCAGTGTAACGCAGGCACCGGCGTCCATTGCCATCCAGTCCGTCACCTGCTTCTCCAAGACGGTTCTGCGGTTGAGGGGCAAGGCTCTGAACCTCCACACCTGTTTTCAGCGGCACTGGACGGGGCTCTGGCTGAGTCATGACAGAGACCATGTCCTGTCGCTTCTGGCTGTCTTCGTGCGCCATGGCGTGATGCATGGACATTCCGGGCATATCCATGTCCCCCATGTCCATCCCCGGCATGTCATTCATGTCCATATCGTGCATCACTGCGTGATGATGGGCTGCCGCATCCTGCTCGACAGGTCTGCTTTCAGAAGCAGCCTTCTCGTGAGACGACATATCCATCCCGGCCATTGGGTCGCTTTTATGCTCCCCGGTCATGGGCATGCCCTTCATGTCTCCCATACCCATATCCGCCATCGTTCTTAGCGGTCGCGGGTCCATTGGCGGGATCGGCCCCAGAACACCCTCGCGTGTGGTCAGTGTTCCGCGCGCATAGCCTGTGCGATCTTCTGACTGCACGAAGATCGTGTACGGTTCGTCGGTCGTCGGCTGCACGATCACATCGTATGTCTCTGCTGGCGCGATACGGAATTCATCGACAGGCACCGGCTTCACGTCGTTCCCGTCAGCCGAGACAACCTGCATCGTAAGACCCGGAATGCGCACATCGAACAACGTCATGGAGGCTGCGTTGATGAAACGGAGACGGATGCGTTCGCCCGGACGGAACAGGCCGGTCCAACCTTTCTCCGGCGACCGGCCATTCATGAGATAGGTATAGATGATTCCGGACACGTCAGAGATGTCCGTGGGAGCCATGTTCATACCTCCCCACGCAAGCCGATCCCGGACACTCGCCATCAGGCCGTCCTTACGGATATTGTGGAGAAAAGTGCCGACCGTACGCTGGCGGAAGTTGTAATAATCGCCGTCAAATTTCAGATTGGAGACGATGTCCATGGGGTCAGCGTCGGTCCAGTCGGACAGCAACACCACATAATCCCGGTCCGTCGTGTAGGCAGGCCTGCCGGCCGGATCAATCACCAGCGCGCCATAGAGGCCAGCCTGTTCCTGACCACCGGAATGGCTGTGATACCAGTAGGTGCCGCTCTGTCTGACCGGGAAGCGGTAGGTAAACGCTTCCCCCGCCGGAATGCCCGCGAAACTCAGTCCCGGCACCCCGTCCATATCGGCCGGAAGACGGATACCGTGCCAATGGATCGACGTGTCTTCATGAAGGTGATTTCGGACCTGTATCTCGACGGTATCGCCTTCCCGCCAGCGTAGAGTGGGAGCCGGTACGGAGCCGTTGATTCCCACACCTTTGGCGTGCTGCTCCCCGACGCGAACGGGAATTTTCTCAACATTGAGGAGGAAGGATGAAGCTGGTTCCGGCAACTCAGCCGAAAGCGTGCTTTCAGTCGCGGCCTTGCGGGCCAGAGCGGGTGATATCGCGGCTCCGCAGCTCAAAGCCGCAGCACCGGTGACGAAACGACGACGCCCGATGGACGTACGTTTCGGGAAAACAGACTCAACCATGTCTGAAAAATCCTGAAAAAGATCGCAGAGGAAGGACAGCCGGAGACGCGGTCCTTCGGACAAGATCACCGCCTCAGGCGGTTTTCAGGACAGGATTCTGGGAGGTGGCAGGGCCGGGATGGTCGCTTCACCCGACGGCAGGCCGAATGCAGATCTGTGGTAATCAGTTTCAGTGAGCAGCCGTTTTCCATGAACGGTGGAGACCCATGGATCTGTCGTCAGCGAAAACTGAACGCACCCTCCGGCCATGCAGCACTCAGGTCCATGCGCGTGATGGGAAACACTGCAATGCCGGGAGGCTGTCGGAGCAGACAGAGCGTGATGATGGTGGCCACATTCCGATGGACCGGCGCCATCGGAATGTGCCATTCCCACCATCGCCATACTGTCGGCGTCCATATGTGTTGACGATGCGCCGCCCTGTGTATGCAGCATGGTAGCCTGAGCGGGCGACAGCGCAGCCAGAAGCAGCGCGATCTGCAACAGCAGAATCACGCCCCACCTTCCGACTTTTGTCTCAGTCACCCGACGCACCAGTGTCTGCCTCATGCAAAGACCGGGAATGGTCTGTCGGAAAACCTATCGGGCGCGGTCGGGCAGATCAAGCCAAAGTGAAACTGAACGTCCCGTCCCCCGACGGGAACCGGACGACATTATCGAGAGCATGTCGTCAATTGAGTTCCACGAGAACTCACATAAGCTGGATGCCGCACGGACCGTCGATCTCAGGTTTCCATCGACCTTGACCTTGACCTTGACGAGCTATCTGAACGGCTTTTGTCTGGTAAAAAAGTGTGTTCTTTTGTGCTGCCGTTACACCGCCGCAAGCAGTCGTTTCAAAGTCAATTCCCGGAAGCGCCGCATTGGCTTCATATCTCCTTCAGCCCTTATCCGGATGACCGCTCCTTCGTATGCATCAATGATAGCACCAGCGAGGTCTGCTGCATCGACGTCAGCTTCCAGTTCTCCAGCTGATTGCGCTTCTTCGAGCAAATCCGCCATTTGCGCCTGCCAATGCGCGAACGCCGCCTTCACCCGGTTTCGCAGGGCTTCATTGTGAGGAGTGGTCGTCTGGGACAGAACGCCATAGAGGCATCCCGCCGTCTCCGGCGTCTGTTCCATTTCGGTCTCAAGATCCTCGAAATAGGCCCACAACCGAGTTAACGGCGAAACATCCTTCGCAAAGCTGCGCATCCGAAAGGTCTCGTACCGAAGTGAATAGGCTTCGATCACTTCGAGCGCATAAGCCTCCTTACTGGGAAAGAAATTGTAAAACGATCCTTTCGTGACCCCGGCGCGCTGGAGGATCGGCTGAATGCCAATGCCTTCGAAGCCGTTCACAAGAAAAGCCTTGAGGCCTTCCCCGATAAGAATTTCCCGGGTGTTCCGTTTTTTCATTGGACAGAATTAGACCGATCGCCCTAATTCGTCAAATTCGTAAACAGACCGGTCGGTATGTTTACGGGTCCGCTATAATTGAGGTGCTCGATGCAACGACAGAGGCAATACGGCTTGATACTCGTGACAGTCGCGACGTTGTTCTGGAGTCTGGCAGGCCTGTTTGTGCATCTTATTGATGTGCCGGTCGGCGATCTGATCCTGTGGCGCTCCTTTTTTGCCGGATGCGCTCTTCTGGCAATCGCTGTTCTTCGGCCTGCACAAGAGAGTGTCTTTGGCTGGGCTGGACTCGGCGCCTCTCTCTTATCAGCTGTCTCGATGGGGGCCTATGCCGCATCCCTGACACTGACCAGCGTGGCAAACGTGATGATTCTCTATGCGACGCTGCCTTTCTTTACGGCTGCGATCGGCTGGGCGTTCATCGGTGAACGCAGCTCGCGCCGTGCGCTCGTCGCGAGTGTGGTCTCACTCATCGGCGTAGGAATTGTTGCTGGCCAGGGAATGCAGCTTGCAGATATGGCCGGAAATCTTCTGGCCCTTCTCATGACCGTCACCTTTGCAGGATTGCTGATATTAGCGCGCGCCATCCCACGACTTAATCTCGCCCTTATCAATGCTGTCGCCGCATTCCTTTGTTCACTGGTCGCCCTTCCCTTCTCCTCAGGATCGGTCCCCGGACTGCACGATCTTGCTTTTCTTTTCGCGCTCGGAATTTTGACGACCGCCCTTTCCTTCCTGCTGTTCCTGATGGGAAGCCGTTTCATCAGTTCGACTGAAGCAGCCCTGGTGGAACTGCTTGACGTCGTGCTTGGGCCGCTGTGGGTCTGGCTGGTCCTTTCAGAATATCCGGGTACGGGAGCACTCATCGGCGGCGGGATCGTGCTTGCTGCCGTACTCTGGAATCTGGCTCCATCGTTACGCCACAGATATGCGAAAACATCGGCGGCAACTGGTCAATATTCATCCGATCAACTGGCGGATGCCGTGTGCTGCCAGCAGCCGAGCCCTGTGGCGCCGCAAGGCCCCAACTGACGAAATGTCCCCTGTACGCAAAAGAGCACATTCTGCCAGACACCTTGTCCATGACGTCTCACAGATGTCCATTTCTGTACCGGAGAATGCCCAAACGGGGACATCCGCCTCTTCACGCAAGATAGTCTGAAGCAGGCTCAGCGATGCGTCCCCGCACCGACTGCGAAGACCGTGTCATGCAGTCGCTCAAAAGCATCCTGCAGGGTATCGTGTGCACGGTGGCCCTTGCTGCCGACAACTGTCACGGTCGCCGTCATACCGGCAGCCACAGTTACATCTTCCGGAATACGGTCGATCTGCACGCGGACCGGGATACGCTGGGCCAGACGCACCCATGTATAGACCGGGTCCACAGTCGGCAGTCCCTGCACGCCACTGTTCGCATTGGCTGTCGCAATGCCTCGGGTGATGCTCACGACGTGCCCTTCGAGAGGATGATGAAAACCCATCAGGTCAACGCGGACAGGATCGCCAATGTTGATCGAGCCGATCTTGGTTTCCTCGAAATACCCATCCACCCAGTAGGAACTCTGATCAATGACCGTGATGTTCGCTTTGCCGGCGGTAGCGAAGTCACCCACCCGCATGATCAAATTGTTGACCGGGCCCGTGACCGTACTCCGGATGTGGGTTCGCTCCAGATTGATCTTGGCCTGGGCAAGCTGCGCCAGCGCCTGGGCATAGACCGCCCGTGCGACTTCGGCGGTCGCTTCGTAGACCTGCTTTTCCTCTGGTGACGCCGCCGCATCGGTCAGCTTGTCACGTCGCTTATGCTGGGCTGTTTTCAGGATCAGGTCGGCTTTTCGCTGATCGGCAACGGCTGTCGCATTGGCGACGGCGACCTGAAAATCGTACGGATCAATATCGTACAGCACGTCCCCCGTATGCACGAACTGGTTGTCATGGACGTGAAGGGCGATGATCGGCCCGGAGACACGCGGCGCAATGTTCACCGTCTGGACACGGACCTGTCCGTTTCGCGTCCATGGAGCGGAGGTATAGTAGTCCCACAGGACAAAGGCCGTGATCGCAGCAATGATGAGAATGACTGCCGTGGTCGTGAACTGGAGAGCCTTGCGCGCCTTTTCAAACACGGGCCGTTCCTCTGTCTGCTCTGTTCTGTCCTGACGCCATCGCGCTTTGCAGTCGTTCCATTGCCCCTCAAGGCTCCTTTTTCCGTCCGGCAGAGTACCGGATCAGCATTCGGTTCAGAGCAGGATCGTGTAGATCCCGGTAAAGATGATCAGCATGCCGAACTCGGCCAGCGGCACATTCCACATGAACCGGTCCAGACGCGTCTTGGTCAGGATCGGTTTGAGGATCAGCATGGTCAGAAGACCAAGACCGACATGCACGAGAAATGATGAAACAAGCAGTCCACCGATATTGATGACGGACTGGAGCGGTGCGTTCATAAAGCCCTCCAGCGCATCGATGGAACCGGACAGATGTCATAAAGCCTGATGGCGGAACGGTTGTGCTCCAGCACCCGGATCGCACCAGCCATGCCGGACACAGCTCCCAGAACCGTGGCCATTTCACCATGCGGCAGGTTTTCGGACAGCAGCAGAAGACGTTCCGCATGAATGGTCATACGGGTGACTGCGGAATCCACGTTGTAAATAATTGAAGACCGCAGAGCAGCTTCTGCCTCGGCCTTCACCACCGGAATGGTCGCCGCGCGCTGAAGATGGCGTCGGGCACGGGCCAGCGCCGCCCCGAGATCATCAAGGCTGGCGAAGCGGGCAAAGACACGATCCCGTCCTTTTGAAGGTCTGAGATAGCTGTTCCACATCCTGAGTTTGGTCAGGCGGTCATAATGGCGACTGATGAGGGCTGACCCTTCCTGCTCGCCATGACCTTCGAACTGACGGTGAAGATCGTGCCCGATGGCCATCGCCACACGGAAACGACGGGTTTTCGCCTTGGGCGGCAGCAGGAGCGTCAGGGTGATGAAGATCAGCACGCCGGCAAACAGATACTGCTCGTCACGGTTGATGAACTGCGCGAGGTCATAGCTCTGTTCATTGGCGACGCCGAGAATGACGAAAAAGAACACGCCCGCATTGAAGCCGATCGCGGACGTCTTCGAATTCAGCAGCAGCAGACAGCTGCCGAAGATGACGGGCATCACCATAATCGCAAAGAACGTCATTTCCGATCCGTGCGGCAGAATGCCGAAATTCAGAATGGCCGCGACGGCGATCGCCAGCGGCATGCCGATCAGCGCGCCCATGCCAAAGGCCCGGACATCATAGGTCGTTGCCGCCAGTGTCAGAACAATCGCCGTCTGGGACAGCGCGGAATAACTCTGCGGCAGCCCGGTGAGGATACAGAGCCCGGCCGCGAGAGAAAAACCGATCAGCACACGCAGACCGTTCAGCAGCGCCAGAATGATATCCTGATGCGTCACGATCTTCAGTTCAGGCGCCTGCGTCCGGGCGTGCCCTCCCTTGTGGACGCAATCGACACCGTCCTCGGCCCAGCGCCAGTAGGACAGAAGGGACATGACGCGCTCAACGAACCACGCTTCATCCAGTGTCAGCCGGGTTTCATTGCCCGCCGCGTCCAGATGGGTCTCCCGCGCCAGCTGTTCCAGATCCTCCACAGCGATGCGGGGCGATGACACCGCATCGCCCGTGCCGAACGCCGAGCGGACACGCTTGATAACAGCGTCCGACACCAGCCCACGCTCGAGCGCCATGGCAATCGCGCGACTGCAATTCAGCATCTCCAGCAGGGCCACCATCGCGGAGCGAGCGCCGACCATACGGAGACGCCCGTCGGAAATCTCGGTACGGGCAAAGGAGACCTGCGAGGTCAGAGCCATGATCTGGCCTGCAATACCGGCGGCGGCAGAGGCATCCGGCACCGATCGGCCTGCGACAGCATCACGGGCGATCCGCGCCACCATTGCGGCCAGCGAATCAAGCGCGTGTGTCAGCTTGCTCCAGGCTGTCGGTGAGCCGAAGACATCGTTGACGGCGGCCGTAGCGGCGATCCCGATGACGATGGCCGACACCCTGTTGACTGTGACGTCGTAGGCGGATTCCGGTGTGTCGATGCAACCGATGGCGATCAGCGCCACGGTATAGCCTGCCAGCATGGCGGCATAAGCACGGAAATCCCGCTCCAGTGTTCCCATGATGCAGCAGAGAGAGAGCCACAGGGCGACGCCACCCAGAAGCAGGGAACGATCCTGACTGAAGCAGGATGTCAGCGCCAGCGCGACAAACGCTCCGACAAAGGTGCCAGCAAGTCTGTAGAGGGCTTTGGACAGCATTTGGCCACGAAGAGGCTGGGCCAGAATCATGACGGTCACGGCTGATGATCCCGGAGAGGAGATCTGCAACCAGAATGACACGGCCAGAGCAAGCCAGACGGCCAGCCATGTCCGTACACAGAACATGAACCAGCCTGCTGGAAAGTATTCTTTGCTGGGTGACGGCATCCACACCAGTCGTCGTAGCGACGACCAGCGCGTGGCAGATGTCTGACTGCGCGCGTTCACCCCACTCTCCACCCTCACTACTCAGTTGACGGAAATCAACGACTTCTCATCAACTGTGCCGGGCAGGATTACAAATAACAAAACGTGGCAGTCCATGCGTCACTGTTCGACGTGATATTCACAGATTGCGCATCATGATTATTTGAACGCCCCTGAAGCTGAGTGCATTACATCGCAGCGTCAACGGCGCAGGTATGTGGAATGATATCCGGTCAGGAGGCAGGTCAGCACACAGGCTCTCAAAGAGAGCGATGGAAAACCCGGTGCTTTTTGGTCGGCTGCGGCACAATCCGCTCGATCAGACGGCGCATCGGCATGTTGGTTTCCAGCACCCACCCGAGTTCGATCTGGCGGTAAGGCAGGACGTGTCCCCGCTTCATCAGTTCGCTGATCAGCAATGCAGGCAGAAGCGCGCCCAGAGCAGTTCCTGAAAGCGCCTTGCTGACACCCAGCAGGATGACCCGCGCGGAATGAAACTCGTGACGCAGAAGACGCACGCCCAGCTTCACCCAGCCGAGAGGCGATGGCGCTCCCCCCAGATCGCCTGCCACGTCAAAAACATTCGGAACCACCAGCGCAACGCCCGCTGGCTCACCGTTCTGCTCGACGAGCACGAAGTGCTCGGATTTGAGGATGGGTTTGATCTCATGGATCATGCCCCTCATGTCGTCGTCTGTATAAGGGACGAAACCCCAGGTATCCCGCCACGTATCATTATACATCGAGCGAAGGATCTCGCCGTCGCGCTCGATATTCTTCGCATCCATCTGACGGACAGACAGCGCGCCGAGCCGCCCTTCCCCGAGGGAGAGTCCTTTTGGAACGATATGCGCATTCTCGGCCTGCGGTCCCATCTCCATCTGATAGGACAGGACATCCATCTTTTTCGTCAGACCGGCGGCCTCAATGGCCTCGCTGAGAAACGGTGGGTGCCACGGCATCATGACCATGGGAGCGGCCTGCTGGCCCTCGATCATCGTGCCGTATTCACCGTTGCTGTTCAGCGTCCACGGACCGAGCATTGAAGTCATGCCCCGTGAGCGCAACCATTCGGCGGCGGCTTCCAGAAGCGGGGCCACCACGTCAGGCGACTCTGCATCCAGGGCACCGAAAAATCCTGTCTGCGGTGTCAGGCCGGTTTCCGGCGCGGCGTCACGCACCAGATCGTCCGTCTGCGCAGAGATACGCCCTACGGCGCGCCCATTGCGCCAGGCCAGAAAATACTGCGCTTTTCCATGACGAAAGAAAGGAGACTTCGCAGGATCGAGCAGATTGCGCTGTTCCATGTCCAGAGGCGGCACGTATCCCGCCTTGCCTGCATAAAGTCGACGAGGGAGCCGGATAAAGGTCGACAACTGCCGAAAACCCCTGACCGGGGTAATGACAAGGCGCGCCGTCTGGGTCATGAACTCTCCCTGCAAACACGCGGTTCCGCGCGATACCATAACCAGCACCTTGCTCTCGGTGCGTGAAGGGCATTGGACATACCGTTGAAAGAAACCGCTGCCAACGTGAAACGACACAACAGATTGTTTCCGTTTTCCTGCTTTTCATCCATCAGAACGTCCGGCGCGACAAGTCACGCACCGATGAAACCGATTCGTATTCTCATCACAGGCGCTTCAGGTGGGATCGGAAAAGCTCTTGCCTGCGATTACGCGCGGCCGGGCAATACGCTTGTCCTGTGGGGCCGTAATGCCGATCGTCTTCAGGATATTTCACGGATTTGCAGGGAACGTGGCGCCTCTGTCCTGACACGGGAAATCGACCTGTCTGATGGTCATGCAGCCATCATGGCCTTTCGCGCGGACGATGACGTGACACAGTTTGATACAGTCATACTCTGCGCCGGTCTGTCCGATATGAAGACCGCTTCGGAAAAAACGGAACGCGCCGAAACCGTTCTGGAACTCGGGCTTGTCAATTACGCCGTGCCTTCGGCCCTCACCATGGCGGCTGCTGACAGGATGCAGGCGCGCGGCGGCGGAAAAATTGCGTTGATCGGCTCTGTAGCCGCCTATCATGATCTCCCTTTTGCTGCCGGTTACGGCGGATCTAAGGCCGGTCTGGCCCGATTCGCAAGCTCTGCGCGCATCGCGCTTGCTCCGCTGGGGGTGAACGTGGTCCTGATTGCGCCGGGGTTTGTGGATACCGCCATGAGCCGCCGCATTATCGGTCCCCGCCCCTTTCTCGTCACGCCTGAAGCAGCGTCCCGCCACATCATCGCCGCTCTTGCCCGCAATACGGGAGAGACAATTTTCCCGTGGCCATTCCGGCTGTTGCGGCTGATTGACCGTTTCACGCCCGGGATTATTCGGAGTGCGATCATGTCACGCATCACAGCAGACCAGAAACCACGCTAGTCTCCCTTCACCAAACCCGCCTCATAACAGACATTCTGAAAACCACCCTTTTCGGAACACCTTATCTACCCTGAGGTACAGCGCGTTTTGTCCCTGATGAACAAAAAGGAAGCCTGCTGATCATGGAAGAGATCGTCGTCGCCGATATCGGCGGAACCCATGCGCGTTTCAGCATTGCGACAGTGAGTCAGGGACGTGTCAGTTCACTTGATGCGCCGATGATCCTGAATGTGGCGGACCATGACACGCTGGAAAGCGCCTGGAGCCATTTCCGCCAGAATCTGGGAAAACCTCTCCCCCGCCGGGCCGCTCTGGCGGTCGCCGCCCCGGTTCAGAGCGAGATTCTGACGATGGCGAACAATCCCTGGGTCATTGTCAGAGCAGAACTGGCCGAACAGCTGGCGGTCGACAATCCTCTTCTGCTGAATGATTTTGAAGCTGTCGCTCACGCGGTGGCTCACCTTGATCACGATCATCAGCCCTATCTGTGTGGCCCCGATCATCCGCTCCCGGAGAATGGAACCATCCTGACGATTGGGCCGGGAACGGGACTCGGCACGGCCAGCATCATCCGGCATGGAGGAGAAACCCTCGTGCGGGGCGCGGAAGGTGGCCATATCGGCTTCAGTCCTTGCGACGACTTTGAAGACCGTCTGCTGGATCGGCTGCGCGCCATCTACGGACGCGTCTCAGCCGAGCGCGTGATTTCAGGACCGGCGATCATTCATATCTGCGGCCTTGTCGCCGACGATATGGGCGAAGTGAATCGTAATCTGGATGACAAACAGCTCTGGACACTGGCCCTCGAGGGCCATGATCAGGTCGCCATGCAGGGAATAGTCCGGTTCTGCCGACTGCTGGGATCATTTGCCGGCGATATGGCTCTTGCTCATGGCGCTACAGGGATCGTCATCGCCGGGGGGCTGGGGAAACGTCTGATGAGTGTTCTGCCCCGCTCGGACTTCTTTCATCGTTTCATTGAAAAAGGTCGCTTCGAAACACTGATGCGGAAAATCCCCGTCAGAATGATCCACTACCCTGAGCCGGGTCTGTTCGGAGCGGCTTCAGCCCTCGCCTGTCAGATGGCGAAGGAATGACGCCTGCCTGAGTTGGTCAGGCAGAAAGAGGTTCTGCTCCATATCAGGCCCTGAAAAGATGGGTTCAGTGCGTCTCGGTCCGCATATCCACACACGACAGGAACGCACCTGTCGTGACTGACATCCTGTTTACCGGATAACGACACTCACGCTTCGCGAGAATCTGCTTGAGGCCGCTTTCTGGTGAAGCCTAGTGAAGCGGGTTCTGACAGCAGATAAAAGACAGCGCTTCGCTGTGCTACAAACAGGCTCTGCTGTTTTGTAAAGCTGCGCTGTTTTTGTCTTGTTTTCCGGGGAGTTAGAAACACCTGGAGGTCCGGGCGGGAATCGAACCCACATTCGCGGATTTGCAGTCCGCTACATCACCATTCTGCCACCGGACCTCATCGGTGTCAGCGCTATATCTCTCACGTCTCGTGGCGGGTCAAGTCCTGTCTGTCATTCCTCTGTCAGTCGTGTCTGCTCAACCCATTGTCAGCACAGTTTACGCTACAATCGGTTGACGCAGGGCTTCGGCTGGGTTTTGTCATTGTCATATAATGATCCTGGAGCCGCTGCGTTTCCACGGAGACCACACAGACTGAAACGGAACATCGCCATCATGACCTATGCCACAGACCGGGCCCTGACCTCCGTGACGGCTCCGTATTCCCCCGAGACCAACCCGGTGGCTTTAGCTTTCGATGATTCCCGGCAGCGGATGGTTGATGATCAGGTGCGTCCACTGGAAGTGAACGATCCCCGCATCATTGCGGCAATGCGTGTTCTGCCCCGTGAAGACGCCCTCCCGGAAAATGAGCAGGAATTCGCCTATTCTGATCTTACGATTCCGCTCGGAAATGGTCGTTATCTGCTACAGCCGATGGTCACCGCGCGCCTCGTTCAGATGGCAGATGTTCAACCAGGGCAGCGTGTCCTCGTGGTCGGCGCCGCCACAGGATATACCGCAGCCCTTGTCGCGATGCTCGGCGCAGAGGTGATTGCGCTGGAAGAAGATGAAGCTCTTCTTGCAATCGGCACGTCATTTACATCCCGTGCGTCTGTCGATGTGTCGTGGTCACAGTCGTCTCTTGCCTCTGGCGCCCCCGAAAGCTCACCGTTCGATCTGATCCTTTTTGACGGAGCCATTGAGGAAATCCCGCGCTTCTGCAACACGCAGCTGGCCGAAAACGGTCGTGTGGCCGGGATACTGCGCCCAAATGACGGCACGTCTTCTGCTTTTCTCGCCGAGGCGGAAAAAGATGAAGGATGGTCCGTCCGCCGCTTTTTCGATGCTGATGCTCCGGTGCTGCCAGCCTTCGAACGGCCCGCAGCATTTGCATTCTGAGGAAGGGAAGCACGACTGCTGATATAAAATTCCGATATGGCAATCTGCTGTTAAGTAGAATAGTGGAAAATCCGACATCAGCGTGGCATAAGCTCTCAACTCCGGTCGAGTGTGCGGAGCAGGTATCAAAGAGAGAAGTTACATGAAACATTCCTGCCACTTGGGTCTGGGACTGGCAGCTCTACTGTGCAGCTCGACAGCCATGGCCCAGAAATATGATGGCAGCGGCGAGCCCAGTTTCATTCCCCACACACTGGGGGAAGCTCTTTCTGTTGCCTATCTGACCAACCCGACACTTCAGCAGGAACGTGCGACACTGCGGGCCACGGACGAAAACGTCCCCACAGCGCTTGCAGGCTGGCATCCCACAATCAAGGGACAGTTCAATCCCAGCTACTATAAGGGTAGCAACAACTATACCGGCGATCCGGCGCAGGGCATTGCAAGCTATCAGCGCAAATACAGCACGTTCGGTTATGCCGCGAACGTGTCCGCCACCGAGCCGATCTATTCTGGCGGCAAGACGACAGCCCAGACCCATCAGGCCGTCAATAAGGTCATGGCCGAAAGAGCCAAGCTGATCTCCACGGAACAGCAGGTCTTCATGAGCGTTGTGAACGCTTATGTCGGTGTAATTGAGGATGAGCAGCTTCTCCAGCTGAACATCAACAACGAACGCGTGCTTGAGCAGCAGCTCAAGGCCACCAACGAACGTTTCCGCGTTGGTGAAATTACGCGCACCGACGTGGCGCAGGCCGAATCAGCCTATGCGAGCGCGAAGGCGACCCGCCAGCAGTCTGAAGGAACGCTCCAGACCGCGCAGGCTACCTACATGCAGGTTGTGGGGATGGCGCCGCCGCCCAACCTCGTTCCTCCCCAGCCGCTTGTGCTTCCGGTCAAATCGGAGAACGAAGCCGTGGCGATGGCGGTGAAGAACAATCCTGACGTCATCACGGCGCTCTTTACCGAATCGGCACAGAAAGATGCTGTGGCGGTCGCCATGGCGGCTCTGATGCCGACCGTGGCCGCCTCCGTCGCCTACATGCGTCAGGTCAACCAGCAGCTGGGCGGTCAGACCAATGACGACAAATACGCCACGCTGGATGTGACGGTCCCCATCTATCAGGGTGGATCGGAATATTCGGAAGTCCGGCAGGCCAAACAGCAGGCTCAGGCCTCCAGTCGCGCTGTTGACGTGCAGCGCCGGACGGCTGCGCAGGCTGCCGCGTCAAACTGGCAGCGTCTGGTGTCTTACAAAGCAGCTATCGAAAGCAATCACGCCGCCATCAAGGCCGGCATGGTCGCTCTTGATGGTGTGGAACGACAGGCTATTGTGGGCACGAGCACTACTCTTGAAGTGCTGCAGCAGCAGAGCACCCTCCTTCAGGCGCAGGTCGCGCTTGTTCAGAGCCTCAGTAACATGGTCACGTCTTCTTATAACGTCGCCTCTGCTATCGGACGCTTGACAGCACTTGATCTGCATCTGAACGTGCCGCTTTATAATGAGAAAGCCTACTATAACGCGGTTAAGGATCGTTTGTGGGGGCTGAATGACTATGCGTTGGATCAGCCCGGACGATAAGCGCGGCGTGGAAAGGTTTTTTAATGACAGAGAATAACGACCCGCAGCAGCCGGAAAACGGTTCCATCAACACTGTTCTGAGTTCCATCCGTCGCATTCTACAGGAAGGAAAAGAGGCGCACGCTGCCTCCCAGCACTCTACGTCACCTGAGCTCCAGACGCCCGCACAGCCGGAACCGAAGTCCGAGGAAGCAGTCGCTCCACCTGCACCATCTCCGCAGGACGATGATGACAGCGTGCTCGTGCTCGATTCCTCCATGTTTGCGTCTGAGGAAGAGACGGAATCACATGAGCATACGGAGCAGGAGCAGCCTGCTGCGCCTGTAAAAGCGCACGCACCAGTTCCTACTCCGGCGGAGCCCGAACAGAAAGCGGAGCAGAAACCGGCACCGGAGCCAGAGCCGACACCTGAGCCGCCTGCGCCTGTCGCTGAAGCGCCGGCAGAGCCAGAACCCGTGACTGCTCCCCCACCATCTCCTGCACCTGAACCGGAACCTGTTTCCGCTCAACCTGCAGAGACACATGAATCGGTGACGGCAGAAACCGAATCTCATGTCCCCGTCCCTACCCTGCCAACACCAGTACCTGTAGTTCCCCCCTTGTCTCCACCAGAGCATCTGGTGGAGAATATCGAGACACAACAGGCTAGGACCAGAATGAGCGAGAACAGAACCCCGGCGGAAACCGCCGCCGGCTATTCCGACTCTGATGCACCGCAGCCCGTACAGATCGCTCTGGACAAGCAGACTGTCGGTGCTACGGAGCATTCTTTTGGTGCGCTGCAACAGATGCTGCGCCGCAAACAATCTTTTGAACACAAGGAGAGACGAGTGGCTATCACGCGTGGTGGAAACCTGACCATCGAAGACATCGTTCGCGATGAAGTGCGCGCATTCCTGAAGGAATGGCTTGACCAGCATCTGTCCGGCATTGTCCAGCAGGCTGTTCAGAAAGAGATCGAGCGTCTCAGCGACCGCTGATCTTTACTGTCCCGGCCTGACTGACCGGCAACGGTTCAGGATGGCTGGTCAGAGACCCGCTCAAAGCGGTATGAAGAAACGCAGCGCGGCATAAGCGCTGCGTTTCTTTTTGTTCAAACACCTTCCATCTGGTTAGAGGCGATGCTCAGCAAAACGTTTCAGGCGACCGACACCGAAGCCCAGCTCTACGAAACCTGGGAAACTGAGGGACGGTTCGCTGCCGATCCGAACAGCAAGGCCACGCCTTTCACCATCATGATCCCGCCGCCCAACGTCACGGGCACGCTCCATATGGGGCATGCGCTGACCATGACGTTGCAGGACACGCTCATCCGCTGGCAGCGCATGCAGGGGCGCGACACGCTCTGGCAGCCCGGCACGGATCACGCGGGCATTGCGACCCAGCTTGTCGTTGAACGTCAGCTTGCGGGTGAAAACACCACGCGACAGGAACTTGGTCGCGAAGAATTCCTCAACCGCGTGTGGAAATGGAAAGGTGAATCAGGCAGCGGCATCACCCGACAGCTTCGTCGCCTCGGCTCGTCCCTCGACTGGTCGCGCGAACGCTTCACCATGGATGACGGGCTGTCCAAGGCCGTCAAGGAAGTCTTCGTCACGCTCTATCGTGAGAAGCTGATCTACCGTGACCGTCGCCTCGTCAACTGGGACCCGCATTTCCGGACCGCCATTTCCGACCTTGAGGTCGAGAACAAGGAGGTGCGCGGCAATCTCTGGCACATCCGCTATCCGGTCGCGGACTCTGAGGGTGAATCCATTGTCGTCGCCACGACCCGTCCGGAGACCATGCTGGGCGATACGGCTGTCGCCGTGCATCCCGAGGACGAGCGTTACAAGGCTCTGGTCGGACGGTTTGTTGTCCTGCCGCTGACCGGTCGCCGTATTCCCATCGTCGCCGACACCTATTCCGACCCGGAAAAAGGCACCGGCGCGGTCAAGATCACCCCGGCGCATGACTTCAACGACTTTGAAGTCGGCAAGCGTCACGACCTGCCGATGCTGACAGTGCTGGATGAAGGCGCTGCCGTTACGCTCGCGGAAATCGAGGACGATCTTCACACTGTTGAAGGTCTGGCCGACCCTGCTTTCGTGCGCGGTCTGGAAGGCAAATCCCGCGAGGACGCCCGCAAAGCCATTGTCGCCGAGTTGGAAACGCTGGGTTACCTCGTCGAGATCGAGCCGCACACCAATCAGGTGCCGCACGCCGAGCGTGGTGGCGCGGTGGTCGAGCCGCGCCTGACGACGCAGTGGTACTGCGATGCGGCTACCCTCGCCGGTCCGGCGATTGAAGCTGTTGAAAAAGGCGATGTCACCTTCGTGCCGCGCCAGTGGGAGAACACGTTCTTCGCCTGGATGCGGGACATTCAGCCGTGGTGCATTTCCCGCCAGCTCTGGTGGGGGCATCGTATTCCAGCCTGGTATGGCCCGGATGGCGCTGTTTTTGTCGGCTATGACGATGCGGACGCGAAACAGCAGGCGAAAGCGCATTACGGCGAAGACGTCGAACTGACGCAGGATGAAGACGTGCTGGACACGTGGTTCTCCTCCGCGCTGTGGCCGTTCTCCACCCTCGGCTGGCCGGATAAGACGCCGGATCTGGCCCGTTATTATCCGACCGACGTGCTTGTCACCGGCTTCGACATCATCTTCTTCTGGGTCGCCCGGATGATGATGATGGGTCTGCACTTCATGAAGGATATGCCGTTCCGCACCGTGTTCATTCATGGTCTGGTGCGTGATGAACGCGGCCAGAAGATGTCGAAGAGCAAGGGCAACGGCATCGACCCGCTGGAACTGCTCGACCAGTACGGCGCGGATGCGGTTCGCTTCACCATCTGCGCGCTGACCGGCGTCGGGCGTGATCTGAAGTTCGGTCCGAAGCGCGTCGAAGATCACCGTGCGTTTGTGACCAAGCTGTGGAATGCCTCGCGCTTCTGCGAGATGAACGGTGTGAAGCCGGTTGAGGGCTTCGATCCTTCGACCGTGCAGAGCCCACTCGGTCGCTGGATCATCTTCGAAGCGTCCAAGGCCATCAGCGAGGCGACCAGCGCGCTCGAAGCCTATCGTTTCGATGAATATGCTGGTGCCTGCTACCGCTTTGTCTGGAACCGTTTCTGCGACTGGTATCTGGAACTGACCAAGCCGCTGTTCTCCGGCGACACAACACCGGAAGCCGACGAACTGCGCGCCGTCACGGCCTGGGTGCTGGAGACGATCCTGCGTCTGCTTCAGCCGATCATGCCGTTTGTCACCGACACGCTCTGGCACGAGTTCGGCTATGGTCCGCGTGGCGAGCTTATGGGCGCGAAATGGCCGGTTCCTGTGACTGTGCCGGGAGCCGAGGCGGCTGTTGAGGAAATCGACTGGCTGACACGCTTTATTTCCGAAATCCGTACTGTGCGTTCGGAAATGAATGTGCCCCCTTCCCGTCTGTCGCCTGTGCTGCTGAAGGATGCATCCGCCACCACGCAGGATCGCGCCATACGCTGGAAGGAAACGATTGGCCGTATGGCTCGTGTTTCCGAAATCGGCGTTCTGGACGGCGATGTGCCGAAAGGCTCGGCTCAGGCGGTGCTTGATGAAGCGACGCTGGTTCTGCCACTCGCTGATATCATCGATCTGGACGCTGAACGCGCCCGGTTGGCGAAGGAGTTGACCAAGGCGGAAGGTGAAATCGAAAAGACCGAGCGCAAGCTGGGCAATGCGGACTTCATCGCCCGCGGCAAGCCGGAGGTTGTTGAGGAAACCCGCGAGCGTCTAGTGACCCAGCAGGGTGATCGGGATCGCCTGAAGGCAGCACTCGCCCGTCTGGGGTGAGTGCTGAGTTTTTTAGGCAGATAAAAGTTTTTGGTGAAGCTTTTTTCAAAAAGCTTTGAAGGACGTCGCCTTTTTGAAAAAGGCGACACCCAAAAACTTCTTCTGTTTCCGATCAGGGCGTTGTGGGAAACAGCTTCTGCTGACTTACTTTATGTGTGAGTGACGGGGGGAAACTCTGTCACCTACATGAGGTTAAGACCTTCACAGAATGAACTGACAGGACCACACCATGATTGAAACAGCGATACTCGGTGGAGGATGCTTCTGGTGCGTGGAGGCCGTGCTGGTCTCCATCAACGGTGTCCTGAGCGTGCAGTCCGGCTATGCGGGCGGCAAGACCGAAAACCCGACCTATAAAGAGGTCTGCTCCGGCCTCACCGGACATGCGGAAGTTGTTGAAGTCATCTTTGATCCGGCGGTGATTTCCTACGCCCAGCTTTTGCGGATTTTCTTCACGCTGCATGATCCGACCACACTGAATCGTCAGGGGAATGACAGAGGCACCCAGTATCGGTCAGTCATTTTCTGGACCAGTGAAGAACAGCGCGAAACGGCGGAAGCTGTCAGGCAGGAAATCGAACAGTCGGGCCTATGGAATGCGCCGCTGGTCACGCAGATTGAGCCGCTGACCAAATTCTGGCCAGCGGAAGCGGAACATGATGACTATTTCAGACGCAATCCTGACAATGGGTATTGTCAGGTTGTTGTTGCGCCGAAGGTTGTGAAGATACGGAAGGTTTTTGCGGGTTTACAGAAAAGATCTGATGAAATCTGATAGTTTTAAAACCTTTATTGTTTAAAATTACAACTACCCAGCGCAAAAAGTCGTTTATGGGGGGGGGAANTGAATGTCCGCTGTTAGACGCAATGATCAGATAGCAGACATATGCTTGAATGAAAATATATGAAACAATAATGCCGATTTATTCGCATAATTACATTATAAATTTAGCAATAAAACTGAATCTACCTGTCTATTCACCTCTTGGAGCCGACAGGTAGCGTGGTGGAGGAAACGGATGCTCTGTTATCTTGATCGCAGAACTTACATTCTTATTGAGATCGTAATAAACAATTTTTAATTTATGATAATTTCAAGAAACATAAAGATTATATCTTGATAAAGTTCTCATTGTCATGATCATAAATTTTCTCTCTAAAGACGAGAAATAATGTCTAGTCACAAGAGAAACTTTTGCATTCACTTCATTGAGCAAAAGCTCTCCCCACTCATCGGGCCTGTATCGCATTATATTAGAAAATGCACCGCATATTAAAAAATGAACGGCAATCTCAGGCAAAGCGACAGGAAAAAAAGGATTGTCTATAAACCAAAGTCCACCTCTAATATCGGTATATATTGATGCTCTTATTTTCGATGATTCAGAAACGGGAACTGTTATTACAGTTTTTCCGTGAAGCTCCCTAACTGAAAAACCATCAAATGCATTCAATATACTATTTAACGACGGGCGCCTCTCACCATTTCCAATATGAAAATCCCAGCTGTAGCTACTCCGATCAGTACTATTTACTATTTCCAACGGGAAACAACGGCTCTCATTGCCTGTTGAAAGCCTATAATATTCCGACATTTCAGGAATTAGACTCATAAGACAACCAATACTAACGTCAAATTTCGTTTTATAAAATTCTATTATTGATTCAAAGCAGTTTATATCAAAGGATACACCATCTATATTTACAGACTGCGTAGGAAATGCACAAATTAAATCACTAAAAGTACCTTTTGGAGAATCTCCTCCAAACTGAATTGTTTGTTGAGACGAATAAGACATACCATGCGACCCTGGAAGCATATCCTTTCGATATCTCAGCGGATGATTTAGTATAATAACGCCATAACTATATGCCGTTAGAGAGTAGAAAAAATTCAACGGCTTCACCATCAAAGACCCGTTCTTTGCGGCAAAAAATAAATCTCTTCCCTGCGTAAAGCAATGCTTAATTTTCCTAGCTTCCCCTGAAGCTATACCAGAATCTTTTTTCTTACACGTTGATGCTTTTCTTAATACATATAATGACTTTATTTCTTCTATATTCTCCAAACTCTCTGCTATTTCCATTGTTGCAGCCTCAAAATCCAAAGATTCCAAAACAAATGGCACAATAGGGTTTTGGCGAATTAATCTCTTGTCAATTTCGTTCATTAAAAGGTAAGTGTTCTTAGACGGAAGAAGATTCTTATCTTTAATATCTGGAACACCGACTGTTTTTTCGTAGGAATCTAGATTTGGCCGCCCTATGGGTTCTAATTTTTCCCATCTTTCTTTTGCTTCATTTTTTTTATCTAAAGCATCTCCATAACTACCATCTAAAGAAAATATAGATGCATTAACTGAATTCTTTCTGTCTATCTTATAGTTGCAAATTTCATCAAGCATATTATTATTCCACCCATCAGAAAAAAATATAATAATGGCAAAAATCTAAAAATTAGTTTATGGATATTTCCACAAAAGATCCAATTTTCAGAAAATACTTAATCTATGGATAAGTGTTATGCCAATAACGCTAACTTAGAGCATCATTTGACCGGATAGACTCATTCGACAAGATAAACGTACTTGATAAAACAATCATCTAGAGCCATATCCATGATCTCGTGTGAATAGATATGGCTCTAGCAATTCAGCGATCGACGATATTCACTCAACAAGCCTTACAACAGCTTTCAGGAAGTCAAAAGCAATGGTTTGACGGCCAATATGAAGGCGAAAGCAGACATATCTATAACTGGTATAATAACTTTACGAAATATACCTTCCTACACCTCACCCTCCACACCCTGACTAACATCCACCCACCCCGCCTCCACCAGTTCCGCCAGCCGCGCTGGTATCAGCCGCACGGAACTCGTGAGCGAGCCTGCTGCCGGATAGACCACGTCAAACGCTTTCAGTGAGATGTCGCAATAGACTTTCATCGGCTGCGGCAGACCGAACGGACACACACCGCCGACGGGGTGACTGGTCAATTCCAGAACCTCCTCGGCGGGAAGCATTCTGGGACGTGCGCCGAAGACTGCCCTGGTCTTGCGATTATCGAGCCGGGCGTCTCCGGCCATGACGACAAGAACCCGCTCGTCGCCCACCTTGATGGCCAGTGTCTTGGCGATCTGACCTTCCTTCACGCCCAGCGCCTGAGCCGCCAGAGGGACGGTCGCCGTACTCGCGCCCTGATCGATGATCTCCACGTCCGGTGCGTTGGCGGCGAAAAAGGCTTTAACGGATTCAAGACTCATACTTCATGCCTCTGGCAACGGGGTTCCCGAAACAGCGGGAACCCTTCTTCAATCATCACGATGCAGACATGGCTTCCAGCAACCGGGCGATCGCCTCCGCGCCGGGGTCCGGCACGTCGTGCATCTGGCTTTCCGGCACGTAGGACGCACGTCCGGCCTGAGCCTTGCCCATCTTTCTGGTGGCGTCGGCACCCTTACGGGCCGCCGTTGCGGCGTCCCTGAGCGAGCCGCCATCAGCCAGCGCTTTCAGGGCCGGATCAATCGCGTCGATCATGGTCCGGTCACCCGGTTTCGCGCCTCCCAGTGTCTGCATGGCCTCCAGTCCTTCCTGAAGCGCCACGGCCCATGATGACGTGCTGCGGCCTGCTGTCGAGAACAGAACCGACAGAAGAGCCCCGCTGGAACCGCCAGTATGACGGGTCAGCACGCGTCCGATGGTGCTGAACAGCGCATGCGGGTCAGCGAGAGGCAGACGGTCCAGCGCATTGAGGATTTCCTTTGCAGCTTCAGCAAAGGTCGAGCCTGCGTCGCCATCGCCGATCTTGGCGTCGAGCGCGTTGAGACTGTCCGCGTTCCTGATCAGGGCCTCGGCCCCCGTGCGCATCAGGGCTTCCAGTTGCGGGTTGGAAGACGGCGCTGTTTCGAAGGTTTTCGGGAGCGCGGGCATCTTGCGGAGAGCGGGTTTGCCGAAAGTCGCCACGCCGGGCCATGCGGGCGGTTCAACGGACGCCTTCAGCGCTTCGGTAATGTCATCTGTCAGTTCAATGACGGTCAGCGAAAAGCCGTTCATATCCAGAGCCGTCATGACGGGCGCTGGCCCGATGATGAGTTCGACCTGCTGAGCGAGGGGTGTTTTGGCAAAGGCTTCCAGCAGCAATGTCATTTCGACCGGCGGCACGCTGCCGAGCATGTTGAGCAGCAGGGCGTATTTCTTTTCACCACCGGAAAGCGCCTTCTGAAGCGCGGCTGCCGCCTGCTCCATGAGGTCGTCCGCCCTGGCGACGTCGATTTGCTGGGCGCCCGGTTCGCCGTGGATGCCTAGACCGAGTTCGGCCTGCCCCTTCTCCAGCCGGGTTTCATGCGCGGTGTCGTAGGCGTTGCAATCCGTCAGGGAGAGACCGATCGACGAGATTTTCCCTGCGGCCTCCCGCGCCTTTCGGGCCACGACATCCAGAGGCTCGCCCTGTGACGCGGCATGACCGGCAATCTTCTGCACCAGCACGGTTCCGGCCAGCCCGCGCGGATAACGGCTGCCGGGAAGAGCGATGTCGTCGCCCACGATCACCGTTTCGACGGGAATACCCATGTCACGGGCCTGTTCGGCGGCCAGCGTGAAGTTCAGGCGGTCGCCGGTGTAGCTCTTGATGACCAGCAGGCATCCGGCTTTTCCGGAGACGGCCAGAATCGCGGCCAGCACGGCGTCGACACCGGGGGACGCGAACACGGAGCCGCAGACCGCGGCGTCCAGCATGCCCTCCCCGACAAATCCCGCGTGGGCCGGTTCGTGACCGGAACCACCACCTGAGATGATCGCCACATGCTCAGGATTCCGCTCCTTGCGCAGGACAACCTTGATCTCGGGATAGCCGTCGAGACGGCAGAGGTGCTGCCCCATGGAAGAGCGCAACAGGCCGTCTAGCGATTCCGTCATCAGAGTTTCACGGGAGTTGAAGAAGCGCTTCATCGGCACGGTCTCTTTCTTTTTGTTTGTCCCAGTCATGCCCTCCTATCCGCCTGGAGACAAGAAACAGCACTGCGATCTGCCATTCCCGCAACGCACGACCGTCCCCTTCGGCTCCTTTCTTTCCGTTCTGGCCTCATCACTGTATGGTGCCCGCCCCTGCATATAAGCGGAGCTTGTTAAGTCCCATGGACCCGGCGTCCCCTCGCCCTACCGGCAAACCCCTGTCGTTTCAGGATCTGATCCTGACCCTCCATCGCTTCTGGTCGGCCCAAGGGTGCGCCATCCTTCAGCCTTACGACATCGAGGTCGGCGCGGGCACGCTCTCCCCGCACACCACGCTGCGGGCTCTGGGCGACACTCCGTGGAAGGCCGCCTATGTGCAGCCGTCCCGCCGTCCATCTGACGGGCGCTATGGCGAGAACCCGAACCGGCTCCAGCACTATTACCAGTATCAGGTGCTGCTGAAGCCGACGCCGGAAGAGAGTCAGCAGCTTCTGCTTGAGAGCTATCGCGCCATCGGGATCGACCCGGATCTGCATGACATCCGTTTTGTCGAGGATGACTGGGAGAACCCGACCATCGGCGCGTGGGGTCTGGGCTGGGAAGTCTGGTGTGACGGCATGGAGGTGACGCAGTTCACCTACTTCCAGCAGGTCGGCGGCATTCCGGTGTCGGTCCCTTCCACGGAACTGACCTACGGGCTTGAGCGCCTCGCCATGTATGTGCAGGGCGTCGAGAACGTCTATGACCTCGCCTTCAACGACGCGGGTCTGAAATATGGCGACGTGTTCCTGCGGGCCGAGCGCGATTACTCGCGGCATAACTTTGAACTGGCGAACACGGAGATGCTCCATCGCCACTTCATCGACGCTGAGAAGGAGTCCGTGGCGCTGGCGGAAGCTGGCGTGGCCCAGCCTGCTTACGATCAGTGTCTGAAGGCCAGCCACCTGTTCAACCTGCTCGACGCACGCGGCGTCATCAGCGTGAGCGAGCGCGCTTCCTATATCGGTCGCGTCCGCACGCTGGCGAAACTCTGCTGTGAAACCTGGCTGGCCGAAGAAGCCGCCACAAAGAAGGTGGAGGGCTGAGTCATGGCTGAACTTCTGCTCGAACTTCTCTCGGAAGAAATCCCCGCGCGCATGCAGGAGACGGCTGGCGAGGATCTGGCCCGTCTGTTCGGAAAAGCCTTCGCCGCCCTTAACCCGCGTGAAGTAAAAACCTTTACCGGTCCCCGTCGGATCGCCCTGACCTGCCAGCTGAACACCGAAGTTCCCGCCGAGACCGTCGCTGAGCGTGGTCCACGCGAGAGCGCACCGGAACAGGCGCTGGCCGGGTTCACGCGCAAGCACGGTGTGAGCAAGGACGATCTGGTTCTGGAAAATGGCTTCTGGGTGTTGAACCGTGCAACACCCGCCATTTCCGCCGAGGTGTCTCTGGCCGAGCGTCTGCCCGAGATCCTGCGTCAGTTCCCGTGGCCCAAGTCGATGCGCTGGGGCACGGGCAGCAGCTTTACATGGGTGCGCCCGCTGCGTCGTATCCTGTGTGTTCTGGACGGAACGGTTGTGCCGTTCTCACTGGCGACGGACACGGATACCGGTCACGACCTGACAAGTAGCAACCTTACGGAAGGACACCGCTTCTTCCCGGTTGGCTCCACACGCGCCGAGCCGTTTGCGGTCAAGGGTGTCGCGGACTGGCGTGAAGGGCTGAACAGCCGTCGCGTGATGGTTGAGGCAGTCGATCGGCGTCAGGCCATCCTCAAAGGCATCAACGAACTGGCCGGACAGGAAGGGCTGAATGTTGTCCCTGATGCCGGACTGGTCGATGAAGTCGCCGGACTGGTCGAGTGGCCGGTGCCGTTGCTCGGCCGGATCGACGAGACGTTCATGGAACTGCCTGCCGAGGTGATGCAGGTCTCCATGCGCGTGAACCAGCGTTACTTCGCGCTGCGTCACAGCGACGGTACCGCCGCTCCGCGCTTCGCGTTCGTGGCGAATATTGAGCCGACTGATGGCGGCGCACAGGTCATCGCTGGCAACGAGCGCGTGCTGCGCGCCCGCTTCTCCGATGCGCGTCACTTCTGGGATCTGGATCGCAAGCAGACACTTGAGTCACGCGTTGCGGGCCTCGATCGCGTCACGTTCCATGCCGATCTGGGCAGTCAGGGCGAGCGCGTGAAGCGGCTTGTGCGGCTGGCGGAAATCATCGCGCCGATGGTGGGAGCCAATCCGGCTCACGCTGCTCGTGCCGCGCTGCTGAGCAAGAGCGATCTCTCCACCGGCATGGTCGGCGAGTTCCCCGAGCTTCAGGGCGTGATGGGTGGTTATTACGCCCGCCATGACAAGGAAGCCGGCGAGGTCTGCACCGCGATTGCCGAGCAGTATATGCCGCGCGGTCCTGCTGACAGCGTGCCGACGGCCCCGGTTTCCATCGCTCTGGCGCTGGCAGACCGGTTCGACATGCTGGTCGGGTTCTTCGCTGTCGGCGCGAAGCCGAGCGGCTCCGGCGACCCGTATGGCCTGCGTCGCGCGGCACTTGGGATCATCAATCTGATCCGCACCAACAGTCTGCGTCTCGATCTGGTGGCGCTGTTCGTGAAGGCGTCCGAGGCTCTGCCCCCTGCACTTCAGAATGCGCCTGATCTGGATCTGCTGCCCGGCTTCATCGCCGAGCGTCTGCGCGTGCAGCTTCGCAGCGAGGGGGCGCGTCACGACATTCTCGCCGCCATCTCGGTCGGGAATACGGACAGCGATATCGTCCGCCTGCTGGCCCGCACGGATGCGCTGGCTTCCATGCTGGCGACGGAGGACGGCAAGAACCTGCTCGCCGCGACCAAGCGTGCCGCGAACATCCTGCGGATCGAGGACAAGAAGGACGGCCCGCACGAAGGCACACCGGATGCCTCGCTCTATACGCAGGAAGAGGAAATTGCTCTGGCCAATGCGCTGGGTGCGGTCATTCCCAAGGTGGAAGCAGCCTTTGGTGAGGAACGCTATTCGGATGCGATGCGTGAGGCTGCCAGCCTGCGCTCCGTGCTGGACACGTTCTTCGATAAGGTGACGGTGAATGCCGACGATGCGCAGGTGCGTGGCAATCGTCTGAAGCTGTTGTCGGAGCTGGTGCGGATGGCGCGCCTGATTGCGGATTTCAGCCAGATTGATGGGTGATCAGTTCGCAGTCTGAGAAAAACGGGACGGTTCACGCCGTCTCGTTTTTTTAGTTCAGATCGACGGACTTCTCATGCAATCCGCAAAGACTACTCCACGCGGTAGACTTTATCGTTTCCCAACGCGAAACACATTCTGCCTTCCGGAAAAAGCGATCTTATCTGTGGGTGATTGATATCCAATCCACCCGTGTAACTTCCACAGGCTGGCAATATCAGTCGATCTTTACTGGCGAGAAAGCATTTACGGCTCAGCCTGTGCCCCCTGATCCGCATCTGGATCTTGGGATGAAAATGTCCGGAAATTTCCGCATATCCTGACGGGATGTCATTGGAGGGGATGTGACGAAACAGCAGATTTCCGTATCTGAATTCTTCAACCCATTCCCCAGACAGGTCGTAGAGTGGTTCGCTGTCGTGGTTGCCTGTAATCCAGACCATGTCCGTCTGCTCAGTGATACGCTCCAACCGTCTCCGGTCTTCTGAGGAGAGCCGGCTAAAGGCATTCCTGTCGTGAAAACTGTCGCCCAGAGCGATCATTTTCTGCGGAGCGCAGTTTTTTACAAGCTCTTCCAGTTTTTCGAGCGTTGAAGACGTGTCACCCGGTGGAAGGAGCAGGCCATGCGTGCGTGCCGAGCTTCCCTTTTCAAAATGCAGATCTGAAACAACAAGAATATTGTCGTCAGGAATTAAAACCGCGCCTAACGGCAACAGAAAAAGACGGTTTTCCCCAAGTGTAATTTCGGTTTTGCTCACGATTTCTCAGACAATCTGAAAAGCGCCTCCGCTTCAGCCAGAAGCGCCTCCTCACCAGAACCCCCTTTGATTTTTTCACGCCCCAGTTCAAGCAGTAAAGGCACTGCAAAAGGGGAAATCCGTGGCAGGCGCACAATATCCAGTTTACCGCGCACCCGTCTGAGCATCGCCGAAAGCCGGTTAAGGTCGGTCAGTCCCGCTGCGGCCTGCATACGGGTTGCTCTCAGAAGAATGTGGTCAGGATTGTATTTGAGCAGAACGTCATAGAGAAGATCGGTGCTCATGGTCATTTGCCGCCGACTTTTCTCACGACCGGGGAGATTACGGTCAACAAGCCCGGAAATCAGCGCCACTTCGCGAAAGGTGCGCCGAAGCATGGCGCTTTTATCGAGCCATTCCTGCAGGTTGTCGCCAAGCAACTGCTCGCTGAAAAGGTCATCAATATTTTCAGGCGGATGGACCGACCAGCACGCCAGCGCATAGTCATTTGCGACGAAGCCAAGAGGCGCAGCCCCGGTCTGTTCAAGTCTGTTCGTTAAAAGCATTCCCAGAGTCTGATGGGCATTTCGTCCTTCAAAAGCATAGCAGATCAGACAATATCTTTTCTTATAGAAAAATGTTTCAATCAGAAGCCCCTCCGGGGCTGGCAGACGTGAATAGCGTTCCTGTTTCTCTAACCAGTTCTGAACCGTTTCAGGCAGGTCAGACCACAGCGAGCGCGTGCTCAGAATTGTCAGAACCCGTTTCGCCAGATTGGATGAGATGGACAGACGATTGCCGCCATATACCGGCACACGGGGATTCTGCCCTCGCCCGGCAGCGACCTGAACATTCGTATCCTGCATGCCCAGAAATTCAAACAGCCCTCCACCAAGCAGGAAGGTGTCACCGGGCAGAAGCGTGGACGCGAAAAACTCGTCTATCTCACCACAGTATTTCCCTTGTCGTGTTTTGACGCGCAGCAACGGAGAGTCGACAATCGTGCCGATATTCATGCGATACTGTTTTATGATCTTCTCGTTACGAACCCAGATCTGGCCCAGATCGTTACGAAACAGACGTCGGTGCCGGTCATAGGAACGCAGCGCATAACCACCGTCCTCCACAAACCGGAGAACATCTTCAAAATCCTGAAGCGATAAATTCTGGTAGGGTGCGGAGCGGCAGACTTCTTCGTAAAGTTGCTCCGGATCAAATGGCCCTGCGCAGGCCGTGCCGAGAATATGCTGGGCCAGCACATCAAAGGTGCCTGCCCGTGGCGGCTCGCCATCCAGATCATGTTGCAGAACCGCATCTCTGGCTGCTTCGCATTCAATCACCTCCCAGCGGTTGGCTGGAGCAATCAGGGCGCGTGACGGTTCGTCCATGCGGTGATTGGCACGACCAATGCGCTGGATAAGACGCGCCACTTCTTTCGGCGCGCCAACCTGTATGATCTGATCGACATCGCCCCAGTCCAGCCCCAGATCGAGGGAAGAGGTCGCAACGACAGCCCGAAGCGCGCTGTTGGCCATGGCCTCTTCGATGCGAGCACGGTGCGCCCCATCAAGACTGCCATGGTGCAGCCCGATTGGCAGATTGTCTGTATTCTCCTTCCACAGAGCCTGAAACAGAAGTTCAGCCTGCGCCCTGCTGTTTACAAAAACGATGGTCAGTCGGGTCTGCTGAATGGCTGTCAGAATGGCGCTTGCGCTTCCAAGTCCCATATGACCGGACCAGGGGAAATAGCCGCCGCTATCCGGCATGAGCAGACTGATATCCGGCGCAGCCCCCTCCTCCGCGATGATGGTCCGCACGTCGGAAGCTTTTCCGGTCGGCGACACCCAGGCGGCCACGGATGCAGGATACGCCACGGTGGCCGACAACCCGCAGCACTGCAGCGCCGGTGCCATCGCATACAGGCGCGTGGCGCACAGGGCGAGTTGATCGCCTCTTTTGGTGCCTGCAAGCGCATGGACCTCGTCTATGACAAGACGTTTCAGCGATTGAAAATAGGCCGCCGCTTCCGGGTAGGACAGAAGTAGCGCAAGGCTTTCCGGTGTGGTCAGCAGGATATGCGGTGGGGTTTTCTGCTGACGCCGGCGCTGGCTGGCGGAAGTGTCGCCTGTCCGCACCTCAACCCGAACGGGAAGCCCCATTTCAGCAACGGGACGGGCAAGGCTCTGCGCGACATTATTCGAAAGCGCTTTCAGAGGGCTGATATAAAGCGTGTGGAGATGGGGAGATGGGTCATTGTCGCCCGCAAGGTCGATCAGACTTGGGAGAAAACCAGCCAGTGTCTTGCCCCCACCGGTCGGCGCGATGAGCAAAGCTGATACGCCATCCCGTGCCGCCTGAACTGCGGCAAGCTGGTGCTGGCGGGGCGTCCAGCCCTGCCCTTCAAACCAGCTCTGGAAGAGCGGAGGAAGTTCTGTGATCATCTTCCTGGGGAACGCACGGGCGTTTCAGGGGTTCTATGAGAAAGAACAAATAACGAAACAGCAGAGGGCTGGGCATGGATTGGCTGGAACTGAAACCTGAAGGCCTGTTCTGCAAGCCGGGGAATTTTTATATTGATCCGCTCCGTCCCGTATCCCGTGCGGTCATCACCCATGGCCACTCCGACCATGCCCGCCCCTATCACCAGCACGTCATCGGCACACCAGAGACACTTGCCATCATGCGTTTGCGTATGGGCGAAGAGCGGGCAGGCGCCCACCAGCAGGCGCTGACATACGGCGAGTGTGTGACGCAGGGCGATGTGCGGCTCTGGCTGGCGCCCGCCGGGCATGTGTTGGGCAGCGCTCAGGTGGTCATGGAGTATCAGGGACAGCGCGCAGTCGTCAGCGGCGATTATAAACGGGCCGCAGACCCGACCTGCCGTCCATTCGAGGTTGTGCCCTGCGATCTCTTTGTGACCGAAGCGACATTCGCGCTTCCGGTTTTCCGGCTCCCTGATCCCAGACACGAGATCGCCAAACTGCTCCATGATGTCAGACTGTTTCCCGAACGAACCCATGTCGTCGGCTGTTATGCGCTCGGGAAATGCCAGCGGCTGATCGCCCTGCTGCGGGAGGAAGGCTATCACGAGCCTCTGTGGCTGCATGGTGCGCTGCTCCCGATGTGTCAGCTCTACGAAAGCTTCGGCGTGCCGCTGGGCATACTCAACTCCGCTACGGTCGCCCGCAAGGAAGAGCTTCGGGGAGGCATCGTGCTGGCCCCTCCCTCCGCCATTGCCGACCGGTGGGCGCGACGGCTCCCCGAGCCGGTGGTCTGTCTGGCGTCCGGTTGGATGCATATCAGACAGCGCGCCAAGGCACGCGGGGTCGAACTTCCTCTCGTCATCAGTGACCATGCCGACTGGGACGCCCTGCTCGACACCTGTCAGGCGACGGGCGCGTCCGAAGTCTGGGTCACCCATGGCCGGGAAGACGCCCTGATCCACGCATTGGGACAGATGGGCATCAAGGGTCGTGCGCTCAGGCTGGTGGGATATGAAGAAGAGGACGAAACGGCCTATGGGGAGGCTGCGGCATGATTGCCTTTGCCGCCCTGCTTGAACGTCTTGCCTTCACCCCATCCCGCAACATGAAGATTGCTCTTTTGAAAGAGTATTTCTCGATGGCGTCAGACCCTGACCGTGGCTACGCGCTGGCGGCCATGGCGGGCACTCTCTCCTTCGCGTCGGCCAAACCCGCGATGTTGCGGGCGCTGGCCATGGAGCGCATTGATCCGCAACTTTTCGCTTGGTCCTACGACTATGTCGGCGATCTGGCGGAAACGGTCGCCCTGATCTGGCAGGCGGACCAGAACGAATCTTCATATGCCCCACCTACTCTGACGGAAGTGGTGGAGACCCTTCGGGATATTACCAGAACAGAAGTCCCTGCCGTTATTACAGGGTGGCTGGACAGTTCTCACGTTTCTTCACGCTACGCTCTTCTGAAACTGATCACCGGTTCTCTGCGCGTGGGCGCATCAGCACGTCTGGCCAAAACCGCGCTTGCCGAAATGGCCAGTCTTACAGCCGATGAAATCGAGGAAATCTGGCACGGTCTGGAGGCGCCTTACACGCCCCTGTTCCACTGGATCGAAGGGAAAGGTCCACGACCGGACCCGAAAGATGCTCCGGTTTTCCGTCCTCCCATGCTTGCCCAGCCACTGGAAGGCGTGGATCTCGCGACTTTTACCCCTTCTGAATGGCGTGCGGAATGGAAGTGGGATGGCATCCGGGTGCAGCTTGTCGCCACCCCGGACGGAGAACGCGTTTACACCCGTACAGCAGAAGATATCGGCAAGGCCTTTCCCGAACTTCTGACTGTCATGAGCGACATTGGCAGTCAGGTTGTGCTTGATGGCGAACTTCTTGTGATTCACGATGATGAGGTCGCGCCTTTCGCCATCCTGCAGCAGCGCCTCAACCGGAAAGCACCGACAGCCGCCATGCTGCGCGACAATCCGGCGGGTGTCCGGCTTTACGATCTTCTGTTTGAGGATGGAGAAGATCTGCGATCCCTCCCCTTCGATCTCCGCCGCGCCCGACTGGAAAGCTGGTTTGCGCGCGTGCAGCCGCCTCGTATGACGCTTTCGGAACTGATTTCGTTTTCCGACTTCAGTGAGCTGGCTGCCCTGCGAGAGAACGCCAGAAGTGAAGGTATCGAGGGGCTGATGCTGAAAAAAGCTGACAGTCTCTACGTGCCCGGCCGCCCGCGAGGACCGTGGTGGAAATGGAAGCGCGAACCTCTGACAGTGGATGCTGTCGTCATGTATGCCCAGCGTGGCCACGGCAAGCGCAGCAGTTTCTACTCGGACTTCACGTTCGGCCTGTGGCGCACTGTTGAAGACCGGCGCGAGCTGGTCCCGATCGGTAAAGCCTATTCCGGATTTACTGACGAAGAACTGAAGTTTCTTGATAAATGGGTACGTGATCACACTGTCGGGCGTTTCGGACCGGTCAGGGAAATCGAGAAAAATCTTGTGCTGGAAATAGCGTTTGACGCGGCACAGTATTCCAGCAGGCACAAGAGCGGTGTGGCCTTGCGGTTTCCAAGAGTGTCACGCATCCGGCAGGACAAACCGGCGGATGAGGCGGATACGCTGGAGGCGTTTGTGACGGCGTTTCTTTGAGGGAATGCTGTTGCAACGTTTCGGTCTGATGGCCGGGACTGTGTTCAGAGTGGACACAAGGTAACGGAGGCTGTGCGCGAGGCGTAATCCGGCCTTACACCGCTTTCAGACTTTCCAATAAATCGGGGATCGGGAGTCCCGAGTTTCAGAATAAAAAAACCCGGAACAGATAGGCTGCTCCGGGGTTTCCTGCTCAAGTATCCATAGGCACGTGCCGTTACAGCTTTTAACCCGGCAGGTCATCTGAATGACCGATCGAGATCAGGGAGAGTGGCCTGTCAAAAGAGTTTCCTGACAAGCCAGCAACCCCTCAAAGCCCAAGGAGCAGAAACAGTTTTCAGTAATGCACGGATGCGGAATCCAGCAGCGGCGCTTTGGGTGGAGCGAATGTGGTCAGATTGATCCCTTCCACGGCCGCCATGTATTCCTCAGTGCTCGGCGTGTGGCCAAGGATCGCCGACAGCACCACGACGGGCGTGGACGCCAGAAGCGATTCACCCTTTTTGGTCCCGGAATCTTCTACAACACGGCCCTGGAAGAGGCGTGTCGAAGTCGCCAGAACGGTGTCACCCTTTTCCGCTTTTTCCTGATTGCCCATGCAAAGGTTGCAGCCGGGACGCTCCAGATAGAGGATGTTTTCATACTCGGTGCGTGGAGCATTTTTCGGGTGTGAGTCGTCAAATTCGAAGCCGGAATACCGCTCCAGAATTTCCCAGTCCCCTTCGGCCTTCAGCTCATCAATGATGTTGTAGGTCGGAGCAGCCACGACGAGCGGAGCGTTGAACTCCACTTTTCCTTTTGCCTTCTCAATATTCTTGAGCATCTGGGCTACGATTTTCATATCGCCCTTATGCACCATGCAGGAGCCTACGAACCCGAGATCGACTTTCTTGTTGCCGCCATAATAGGAAATCGGGCGGATTGTGTCGTGGGTATAACGCTTGGACACATCCTTGTTGTTGACATCCGGATCAGCGATCATGGGCTCATTGATCACGTCGAGATCAACAACGACCTCGGCGAAGTATTTCGCATTGTCGTCTGGAGCCAGCGGAGGATGTTCGCCAGAACGTATTCCAGCAATCCGTTTGTCAGCCTTGGCGATGAGCCCCTTCAGCGTGCCGGCGGCATTGTCCATGCCTTTGTCGATCATGATCTGGATGCGCGACTTGGCGATTTCCAGCGACTCAATCAGCGTCTCCGCCTGAGAGATGCAGATGGAGGCCTTGGCCTTCATCTCGGCTGTCCAGTCGGTAAAGGTGAAGGCCTGGTCAGCAAGAAGTGTGCCAATATGCACTTCGATGATGCGGCCCTGAAACACGTTTTCGCTGCACTGCTTGAGCATCTGCGCCTGTGTCGCATGCACCACGTCACGGAAGTCCATGTGCGGCTGCATCGTGCCCTTAAACGTCACCTTGACCGATTGCGGGATCGGCATGGTCGCCTCACCTGTGGCCAGAGCCAGCGCCACTGTGCCTGAGTCTGCGCCGAACGCCACGCCCTTGGACATACGGGTGTGGCTGTCACCACCGATGATGATGTCCCAGTCACTCACGGTGAGGTCGTTCAGAACCTTGTGGATCACGTCCGTCATCGGGGGATAGACCCCCTTCGGATCGCGGGCCGTGATCAGACCGAAGTCGTTCATGAATTTCATGAGCTTCGGAATGTTCGCCTGCGCCTTCTTGTCCCAGACGGATGCCGTGTGACAGCCCGACTGATACGCGCCGTCCACCAGAGGTGAAATGACGGTAGCCGCCATCGCCTCAAGTTCCTGCGCGGTCATCAGGCCGGTGGTGTCCTGAGAACCGACGATGTTCACCTGCACACGGACGTCCGATCCTGCATGCAGAACCTTGCCCGGTGTCACGCCGACCGCGTTACGGTTGAAGATTTTCTCGACCGCGGTCAGACCCTGATTGTCGATCGTGATTTCTTTGTTCGGCGCGAAAACGGTTGGTGCTGTGATCCCCAGTGTCTGGGCTGCAAATGTCTGGAGTTTCTTCCCGAAAACGATCGCGTAAGAGCTGCCCGCCTTCATGAATTCCAGCTTCTGAGGTGTGAAGGACGCAGCGATATCGGCCAGTTCTTTGCCGTTCGCATCGCGAAGCTTCTTGTTCTTCACATCGATATTCAGAATAGTGCCGGTCGCGACCGAATATTTTTCCTCAAGGATGGGGTTACCATCGCTATTCAGAACCGGCTTGCCATCTGCATCGGTCTTTCTGACCCAGTTTTTCAGGTTGATGCCGATGCCACCAGTCACGTCGACGGTCGTCGCAAAGATCGGGGAAATACCATTGGTGCCCGCGACGATCGGGGCATAGTTGACGAATGGAACGTAGGGGCTGGCCTGTTTACCGGTCCAGAGCGCCACGTTGTTCACGCCTGACATACGCGACGAGCCGACGCCCATCGTGCCTTTTTCGGCGATCATCATCACGCGTGCATCGGGGTGCTGCTTCTGCAGCGCGACGATTTCCTGCTGGGCTGCCGGAGAGATCATGCACTGGCCGTGCAACTCGCGGTCCGAGCGTGAGTGCGCCTGATTGCCCGGCGACAGGAGATCGGTCGAAATATCGCCTTCAGCGGCGATGAAGGTGACGACCTTGATCTCGTCTTCAACAGGCGGAAGTTTGGTGAAGAACTCGGCCTTGGCGTAGCTCTCAAGCACGTCCTTGGCGACGGCGTTGCCTGCCTTGTAGGCATCGCGCAGCCGGAACAGGTCGGCGTCGTAGAGGAAAACCTGCGTTTTCAGCACCTCACCTGCCTGTTTGGCGATCGCGGCGTTATCACCAAGAGCGATGTCGAGCAGAACCTTGACCGAGGGGCCGCCCTTCATGTGCGACAGCAGTTCAAGCGCGTAGGCAGGCGTGATCTCCGGGACGACCACTTCGCCCTCGACGATCTTCTTCAGGAAGGCCGCCTTGACGCCAGCGGCGCTCGTGGTGCCCGGCAATGTGTTGTAAATGAAGAACTTGAGGGCGTCGGCCCGCTCCGCGTTACCCGCATCCTCAATCAATGCGATGATGTCACGAACGAGGCCGCCGTCGTCGATCGGCTTGGGTGAAAGCCCCTGACTTTTTCGTTCCTTGATTTCGGTCAGGTAATCTGAGTAGGCGTTCATCGCAATCCCAACGTCATTGAGGTGTGTGGACCTGAAACACGGCCCTTTAAACCAGATATGGCTCAGTCGGCTCAGGGTTCTGTGAGACCCCGGTTACGCCAACGACTGCCGACTGACAAGGCACGGCATTTCGGCAGGACAGCCCATGAATTCCGCGGTTGTCACCTGAATTCGGCACTCTGTCTTTTTCTTCAATCGGAGCCTGAACACCGTCGATTTCACCCCTGCCGTGCTGGTTTGATCTGACCGATGACGTTGCATTTGTCATTTCAATTTTCCGGCACTGGGGAACGTATCAGCTTCTCCGTTCCGTCATTCATCATCAGGGGTGCAGTTGGTCATGGACCATTCAGTCATTGCCATGACGCATGGCAGGACATGTATCGAACAGGAAAATGGTGGCATTCATCATCGCTGTGGGCTTCTGCGGATCAAGAACAGGGAGAACGGACCGCACGAAGACACAGCTAATGTCTCGCCCTACACTCAGGGACTGATGATCGGGTTGAAGCTGTTGTCGGAACCTTACGAATGAGGTTCCTCATTACGGATTCCAAACAGGTTGATGAATGACTGAGTTAAGTAGCTCTGATGAGTTAACGAAACTGAGGCAGATTATGACCTGCCTCGTTTTTATTGTGCGGCATCTGTTGATCTTTGGTCATTTATTTGAATGATCGACTTGGGAGGGAATACAGAATGTCTGCTGTCGGACAACAAGAACGCAGAAGCGGCCATTCGTTTGACCGACCTGCATGATAACCATGCGCCATATGTCTGCCAAAGAACTTGTTGTCACAGCAATTAAGTAATTAAGGATGCTTTTAAAAACAGTATGGCGGTTTCAAACCTGCTGCAAGCAGGGCATTGTGAGGAAAGATTAGGTGAACAGAACGGCGGCCATCGATTGGGTGCGAAAGCTTGGCTTACCCCTTTATACCTGTATCAATCAGTCCAAAGTCCATCCTTTAGGGGTATTTTCGCAGGTTAGGGGGGCCGCACTAGTTGTGGCCGCTCATCTCGCCTATTGCGCCATCGGCGATCAGGAGCGGGCGGACGTCAAACGGGCGACAATCATTCCTTGTCATGCCTTTCATCTGCTCCGCTCGGTGACGTCTTTCGAATTAGCCATGGCATTTGGTCCCCTCGACTTTCCCGAAGCTTTTATCGTGCGTACCAATCGTTTCGTAGCATTGTGTCTGCCAACAGCCGATGAGCTTCTGATCGGCGTAAGGGGAACAGTCGGGGCCTACGATTGGGGACTCAACGCGCGGATTTGGCCACGGCGAAGCACCAGTCTGAATCTACCAATGTATTTCCACTCCGGTTTCCTGTCGGAGGCGGAACTTCTGGCATCAAGCCTATCACAAGCGATCCAGTCTCATCGCAAATATGGCTCGATCAAGAGGGTATTTCTAGCAGGACATTCTCTGGGAGGCGCGATTGCCGCAATCCTGCATCAGCGTCGAGAACTTTTTGCGCCCCATTTGCCGGGACAGGGCTACGCCCCCGGCGATTGTTATATCTTTGGAGCTCCGCGTACAGTCTGGCGCGATAGCACCGCTTTTCGTGGCCAGCCCTTTGCCATCCGTCGCATTGAGGACATCGTACCACATATGCCGTTCGCAACTCTAGGTTATAAGGATTTTCCACAGCAATATGATGTTGGTGGCACCCCATTTTGCTATCGTGGACTAGCCGGTTTCTGCCGTTTCTTACAATGGGGCGCCGCCGCGAAGTTCAGAAAATTTCTTGAAGCACACTCAATAACGACGTATCGGCGCGAAGTCCTCCTCGCTGCGCGTGGGCATCCCGACCTTGCTCCTTTCTGGAGGGACGGTTTCAATGACTAGATGTTTGCTCACTTCTAGACCGATAATCATGGGGCACCTCGGGTCTGGTCTATACCCAATTTGCCGTTCATGATTGCGTTTTGGAACGACGGCTAATTCGCCAAACTTGATAACTTCATGTTTGCCTCGCGAATGTCGGCTTTCAGGAAACTGTTCCAACCACCTAGATGGCTGACATGAGGCGAGTGTCGCCTGTCTGCTCCATTCTTACGAAACAGACCGGCAACCATTCTCTGCGCTCATGTTCATGACGCCTACCGACCAACCACAGCAATTCGGCGATCGCCAGAAGAAAACCATTGCGCGTAATGCGATATCGCCCACGCTACATCATCCCAATGACGGTTCACAACCGTACAGTTAAGACGTGGAGTAATCTCTGGAAAATGATAACATAAGCGATGGGTCATCACTCAAGAATAAAGATTGCTATTTTTTGCGAACTCCATTGTATATACACCCCTTTCCATATTGGGCTTCAATCATATCCTTCGCCGCATAGCTACTATCAGCTTGGACGGTAACTTTCTGCATCCCATGTGGGAGTTTGATCGTTGCTTCATAAGTGCATGACATATTAGACGTTCCCTGATTTATTGCTATACAGCTCACTGAATTGAAAAAGAGAAGTAGTTTTTTAAACAGAAATCATCGTAAGATGAAATTGTTTAGCAAACGTAAATACAAAATTTGTTTAGTCTTTGTGACACCTCACGCCAATGGTCGCGGTCAGATCTTGCTGCTTCCGGGCGTGCCCGCATTCCGCGCCGCCTGCTGCTAAAGCCATAGCCAACCTATGTAGACACCAGCCTCGAATTAGTCCCTAGGTCGGAGCTGTCCGCCACCGAGCATTACCTGAGGCGGTCGAACATCTGTCTGCAATCCCCGATGTACGCACGTTTTACAGCCCAATACCGCTGTGCAAAAATGTACTGCTGATGTCGGCTATACAGAAAGCTGCTCATCGGCATTTATGTCCGGAATGAGGGCAATTCTGTTGAAAAAGTCGCTTGCTGTACTGGGCGGATAGGGTCTTGTGAGGAGCTTAATGCTCCTTTTTTCCTTCAGGTGGCCCGCTGGAGTGAGCTGACTGGCATCAGCTTTGCCATTTTACGCAGGTTCTGGGCGGTTGCTGCGAGGAGGAATTCATCTCTGGCGCCATTTGGACCTCGTAATCGCAGTCGATCCAGTTTGAGTATGCGTTTGAGATGCGCGAACAGCATCTCAACCTTTTTCCTCTGTCTTCGTGATGTCACGTAAGCATCGGTTTGGGCGATATCCCGCGCCATATCGCGAGCGCCTTCATGCACGGACCGCATGATCTTGCGGGCAGGTGTATTTGGAGTGCAGCGCTGCCGGAATTCACATCCACTGCAGTCCTTTACGCGGGCTCGGTAACGAATGAAGCCATCCTTGTCGACACGGGAACGGGGTGTTGTGAAGTTCCGATTGGATGTGCGGAGTTGATGACCGCCCGGGCAGGTATAAAAGTCATTCTCATGATCGAATGTGAAATCAGACCGTGCAAACGTCCCGTCGTTGCGGGCTGACTTGTCAAACACAGGAATGTGCGGTTCGATCCCTTTGTCCTCTACCAGCCATGCGAGGTTTGCGGCATCACCATAAGCACCGTCTGCAGCCAGGCGTTCCGGCCATAAACCAAAGATATGCTGTACCCGTTCAATCATGCGACGTTGTGCCGTGACTTCCGCCTGACGCACTGATGTCGTGGCCTCAACATCGACAATAACAGCATGCCTGAGGTCGATCAGATAATTTGTGCTGTATGAAAAGAAAGCCTGATTGGGCGTGGCTGCAGAATAGCGTGCAGCAGGATCTGTGGGAGATAGCCTTTTAGGGACAACGGGTGTCGACGCACCGAATGCGGCATCGTCAAGAACGGCAAGATATTCTTCTACGGCACGCCCTGCCGCATCAGGAGGAAGACCTTCGTCTCCCGGCACAGCCCGCTGTCGATTGGCATCCGCCCGGATCAGGCTGGCATCGACAGCAAAACCTTCCCCACCGACCAGGCCCGTCTCGATACAGCGCCGGACAGTCATCTCGAACACTTCGCGCAGAAGGTTGCTTTCACGGAAACGACCATGTCGATTCTTTGAAAATGTGGAGTGGTCAGGAACAGTCCCATCCAGACCCAACTGGCAGAACCATCGATAGGCGAGGTTCAGATGCACTTCTTCGCACAGGCGTCGTTCAGAACGGATGCCCATGCAGTAACCGATCAACAGCATCCGGATGAGAAGCTCGGGATCAATCGAAGGTCGCCCCATTGTACTGTAAAACGGGCGAAGGTGTTCTCGAATTCCAGAGAGATCAATCAGCCGGTCAATGGATCGAAGCAGGTGATTGTCTGGTACATGCTGCTCCAAACTGAACCCGTAAAACAGGGTTTCCTGAACCCCGGTTCGTTCACCCATCATTCGCCATACTCCTTGAGTGAAGATGACTGAATCAGGAAGCTATGATTATTTCAAGAGCGACTTTTTCAACAGAATC
>JAEIIU010045358.1:0-10472 GCA_018874675.1 Drosophila baimaii | reverse complement strand
AGGATGGTCGAAGGTCATGAAAAGCCCCGGAATGACGTGTCTTGGTCCCTGTTTCGTCCTTTTAGGCACGAAACGCTCTGCTGACGATATCCCCTAAGCGTTATCGGCAACGCATGCCGATGGGCGCGCTCAGGGGCGGATAAGTCGAAGGAGAAGCTGGGAGAGGCCGCGCGCAGTCGTGGCGCTGGTGCGCTTCATCGACTCGGAACGGGCGACGGCAATGGTCATGCCTGACAAGATACTGGATCAGCAGAGAGATGCAACCCGGAGATAAACGTAATCTGCATGCAGCGGGTGAGTATCGCGTGTTGTTATCTGGGGGATGTGCGGGAGAAGCGGAGCACCGAAGGAGAGATTTTCGATCTGGCGAATGAAATACACGTGATCTGGATAAAATTAAATTATGAATATAACTTATTCGTTTTTGATTGAAATGAGCCGTGGCATGTGACACTCTTTCCAAGTCGGATAAAAACAATAAAAAATGGCGGCGGCCTTCGGGTCGCCGTTTCTGTTTCCGCAGTTCATCTGAGCGGATGGTCCGGCAACCTGTAGTCAGTCAGCCCGGCTTGCATGTCCTCCTACCTTTGCAGAAAAGTTACTCGCCACTCGAAGGTAGCCGTCTCTAACCGCGATCATTGCGAATGGAAGAGGAAGAGGCGCAGGGCCGCCGACAACCGCACCGTCATGTTCAACATCATAGACCGATCCATGACAGGGACAGGTCAGTTGGTGGGTTGCGCTGTCCCAGTCTGACACAAGGCATCCGGCATGCTGGCAGATGACTGAATAGCCCCGAAAGCCCGCGTGCGTTCGCATCACCCAAAGCCGGTTGTAGGGTGTTTCCATACGAGGCTGATGTGTCTGTGCAGAAACCGGCCAGCACATGATGGCGGTGTTGCTGTTTCTGATCTGACGTTCAGTCAGGCAAGCGCCATTTTTTCCTCCGACGGGCATGAGAAAATCCCCGGCGGAGAGCGAAGGCGTTTTGCCACGCGCGTGGGAGGGAAGGAGGGTCAGGCAGCACAGGCTGGCCGTTCCGGCTGTCAGGCGTCTTCTGGAAAGGGAAGGGGAAGTCTCTGATTGCATCCTGCGGGAGTCATCTCGTCTGAATGGTGTTCAGAACGTACCATGTCTGAAGTGAGAGAAATGTGGTTTGAAGCTCCTGTTAAATTTCATGGCGATGGGGGTTGACCGTTTGTGTATTGGTCGGTGGTAGACAGGACAGCAGAGTGAGATCGGGTGTTCTGGAGTGCCGTCACTCAGAAGATCTCTTCTGATAGGCCTTTTGTTCATGAACGGAGGAGTGCGACACGTGCACGAGAAGACGCAGCAGAAAATTCAGCCGACGGCAGTTTTTAAGGAAAACCTTCAGAAACTGCCTGCAGTCGAGGGTGTGCAGCGCATAGACCTCCTCGACGGAACCGGCGGGGTTATCGCCACCATTGAAAACCTGCCGGGAAAGCAGGGATCTCTGGCAGTTTATCAGTACCTCGATCAGGTTTTTGGTAAACTCGACGCAGAGGCTGCCGAACATGGGCTGGCTGTTTTCGGTGAGCATACACTGGATGCACGTAATCGACCGGGAGGCCACCCGAATATTGATCGTCTGCTGGAAATTACAGCCGGCGCAGCACCTCTGGAGATCGAGATTATCCCGGTTCACTGATTCCAGCCAACGGGAAAGGCATGCTCTTTCCCGTTCCAGTATGTCTGCAAGTCTTACGAAGCAGGGTAGAACCGTCTGACCACCCGCTCCATTGTGAGCCCCTGTGCGACAATCGTGAACACGACCACGCCATAGCAGATGGGCAGGATCAGGTTACGCAGATCGCCTGCGGGCAGGCCGAGGGCGAGGGAAAGAGAGATGCCACCGCGCAGGCCTCCCCATGTCAGGATGCTGAGCAGCCTTCCCTTGTCCCAGTGTTTCAGATGCAGAGGCAGTGTCGAGAAAAACACGCTCAGACCACGTCCCAGAATGGATAGCGGAACAACAAGAAGCATGGCCGCCAGCGAGGAAAGATGCAGCGGGATTTCGAGAATTTCGAAGCCGATCAGCAGAAACAGGAGGACATTCAGCACTTCATCAATGAGAGTCCACGCGATGTTTAGTTCCTTGCGGCCATGCTCGTCAAAGATGGACTGACTGTAGTGTGTGCCGAGACAGAGACCCGCGATCACGACCGCTACGGCCCCTGACATGCCGAAATAGCTGGCGACACTGTAAGTCCCTGTCGCCAGCGCAAGAGAGGCGATAAGCTGTGTATGTGCATCCCTGCTGGCGCGCAGCAGGAAAAGGGTCAGCCAGCCTGTAGCCGCTCCGAGCAGACATCCGCCGACCGCTTCCCAGAGAAAGCTCTCGGCGATGTGCGTCAGCGTCACATGGCTTGCATCGCCAGTGGCCAGACCGATGGTCACACCGAAAATGACAATGCTGATGCCATCATTGAACAGGCTCTCACCTGCGAAGACTGCCTGAATATCCTGAGGTAGTCCCAATCGACGCAGCATGCCGATGACAGACACCGGATCGGTCGGCGCAAGGATCGCGCCCAGCACCACACACCACGAAAAGGGCGCTGCAATGCCCATAAGGGGAAAGATCAGCCATGCCGCGCCGGCCAGCATCAGAACTGCGAGGATCGTTCCCAGCACCGCCAGCGCGGTTACGGACTTCAGCTTCGTGCGGAAGCAGCCGAGATTGACGCCCAGAGCGCCTGCGAACAGCAGCAACGACAGCGCGCCGTTCAGTAGGGCTTCCGGCAGATTGACGGTGCCAAGAACCGAATGGGCGAACAGACGGGGATCGTAGGCCGGGAAAAGCATTCCGGTGGCTATAACGAGCAGGGACGCCGCAATGGAGATCAGCATGACGCCGATTGTCATGGGCAGTCTGAGCCAGCGGTCATTCACAATACTGAAGACCGCAGACAGAGTAAGAAGAAGCGCCAGCAGACCGAGAGTATTCATATCCCCCGGTCGCGCTCCGGGACCTCAGATGTCAAGAAGAATGCGACAGACGGCTCTTTCCGTCATGTTTCGTCACAAAAACCCCGGCGTATTTTATCCCTCGACCAGTTCCGAAGCCCGATAACCCTGTGCGAACAAAGCGGTACGCAGCGTGCCGTGCTCGATCCTGTTCACGATCTCTTTCCGCACCACGGGCTTGGCGTGAAAGCCGATGCCAAGGCCCGCCGCACGCAGCATGGGCAGGTCGTTTGCGCCGTCGCCGATCGTCAGCGCCGCGCCCAGAGGCGCGCCAGCGGTGGCGGCGATACGGATGAGGTGCTGGAGTTTGGCGTCCGGTCCAAGGATAGGCTCGCCAACCGTGCCCTCCAGTGTGTCACCGGCGACATTCAGGATATTGGCGTGATTCTCGGCAAAACCGCAGGCCGCACCCACGCGGGCGGTGAACCATGTGAACCCGCCTGAAACCAGCGCCGTCGCCGCGCCATGCGCCTTCATGGTCTGCACCAGCGTGCGGGCGCCGGCATTGATCTTCACGTCTTTCCACGCGTCTTCCAGCAGGGATGAGGGCAGATCACGCAGAAACGCGACACGATTGCGGAGCGAAGTCTGGAAATCGATCTCGCCATTCATTGAGCGGCGGGTGACGGCGGCAACTTCCTCGCCAATGCCGGGACGGATGCGCTCGGCATGAGCGGCGATGTCGTCCAGCGTCTCGTTGGCGACGATGGTGCTGTCCATATCGGCCACAAGGATTTTCCGGCGCCGGTTTTCGCTCGGCCCATACAGGACATCGACAGCGCGATCAGTCAGGGCGAGGCGGATGGCGTCGATCTGCGCTGGCGTGAGCGGCGCGCAGGCGATATCGACAGCCTCGCCCGGCGAGAGGATGGTCGTCTCGCCCCCTGCGGCCAGCGTGGTGGCCAGCGTAATGTCCTGGGGCGTGAGGGATGTGGCTTCGCGGTTCGCGACGAGTGTCAGAATAGCGCTCATAATGGTGCTGCGTGTGACAGGGTTGATGGCTGGAGGCAAGCGACAGGATGATGAAGAAAACGGACAACAGCCGTGCGGCGCTGATTGTCGCAGGTCCGACATGCTCCGGAAAGTCCGCGCTGGCTCTCACTCTGGGCGAGGAACTGAACGGGACCGTCATCAATGCGGATTCGATGCAGGTCTATCGGGAACTCCGTGTCCTGACAGCCCGTCCGGCACCGGAGGAGGAAGCCCGTCTCCCGCACCGGCTTTATGGCGTCAGTCCGGCAGCCGAAGCCCGCAGCGTGGCGTGGTGGCGACTGGAAGCCCTCGCTGCGATGGAGGAGGCATGGGCGGCGGGCCGTCTGCCCATCCTCTGCGGCGGCACAGGCATGTATCTGCGCGCCCTGACCAACGGGCTGGCTGAAATCCCGGAAGCCAGTGCGGAGGCGCGGGAGGAGGCGCGTGCGCTCGCTGCTGACCCGGCGGACCTGCATGACCGTCTTATGGCGGTGGACCCGGAGACGGCGGGCGGCCTGCGTCCCACCGATCCGCAGCGTCTGGCCCGGGCCTGGGAGGTCTGGCGCAGCACCGGCAGGGGGCTGGCTTGGTGGCGTGCGCAGCCCGGTCTGCCTGCTGCGGACTGTCGATTTAAGGCGATCCGTCTCGATCCGGCGCGGGACGTGCTGCGCGCCGCCATCGCCCGCCGCTTCGGCCTGATGATCGAGCAGGGAGCCATTGAGGAAGTCCGTGCGCTGCTGGAGCAGCACCTCGACCCCGCGCTTCCCGCCATGCGGGCGCATGGCGTCCCGGAGCTCTCGGCCATGTTGAGGGGAGAGATCAGCCTTGCCACGGCGGAGGAGCGGGCGGTGCTGGCGACAGGTCGTTACACCAAGCGTCAGGCCACATGGTTTGCTCATCAGCCTCTCGTCAGTCCGGATCGAATGATTATTATTGAAAACAGAATCGGACTAAATGAGCAATTTTTGAAAAGAAAAATCCCGGAAATCGTATCTTTCATGCAAAAGCAGGTTGACGCTCCGGTGGGCGGGGCTTAAACCACCCCTCCACCTTCCGGTACTTACGCCGAAGGTTCAGTCCTGCCGATGCGCGAAACGCGGTCGGCCCAACACAGCAAACCCGGGTGAAAGCAGGCCCCACAGCGACGGGCGCCCACCTTGCGGGAGACGACGATGAACGCCACTACACAGACCATTGCGACCCAGTCCGACGCCAGCACCACGCTGACCGGCGCGGAGGTGCTCATGAAGGTTCTTGTGGATCAGGGCGTCGAGGTCGTCTTCGGCTATCCGGGAGGCGCGGTCCTTCCGATTTACGACGCGCTGTTCCAGCAGGACCGCATCCGCCACATCCTCGTGCGCCACGAACAGGCCGCCGTGCATGCCGCCGAAGCCTACGCCCGCTCGACCGGCCGCGTCGGCGTGGTGCTGGTGACCAGCGGCCCCGGCGCGACCAACGCCGTGACCGGCCTGCTCGACGCGCTGATGGACTCCGTGCCTGTCGTGTGTCTGACCGGACAGGTGCCCGTGTCGCTGATCGGCAATGACGCGTTCCAGGAAGCCGACACCACCGGCATCACGCGCCCCGCCACGAAGTACAACTATCTGGTCAAGCGCCCGGAAGAGCTGGCCCCTGTGGTCAACGAAGCCTTCGAGATCGCCCGCTCCGGCCGCCCCGGCCCGGTGGTGGTCGATCTGCCGAAGAACATCACGGTCGGCCCGGCCCCTTACGCGCCGCCAAGCCGCACGCCCCGCGCCTCCTACCAGCCGCGCACCGAGCCGGACCGCAAGGCCGTCGCCCGCGCCGTCGCAGCCATGAAGTCGGCCAAGCGCCCGCTGTTCTATGTCGGCGGCGGCGTGATCAACGCAGGCAAGGAAGCCTGCGCCGACCTCACGCGCCTGATCCACATGACCGGCTTCCCCTGCACCGCCACCCTGATGGGTCTCGGCGCGTTCCCCGGCAGCGACAAACAGTTCCTCGGCATGCTGGGCATGCACGGCACCTACGAAGCCAATCTGGCCACGCATGACTGCGACGTGCTGATCGCCCTCGGCTCACGCTTCGATGACCGCGTGACCGGTCGCGTCGATGCGTTCTCGCCGCATTCTTTCAAGATTCACGCCGACATCGACCCCTCGCAGATCAACAAGATCATCCGCGTGGACGTGCCGATCGTCGGTGACGCGGGCCGCACCATCGCCATGATGATCGAGGAATGGGAAGCGCAGTCCGCCAAACCCGACACGGAGGCGCTGGAGACATGGTGGTCCCGCATCAAGGCATGGAAGGCGCTCGACTGCCTGCGCTTCACGCAGGACAAGTCCGCCGACGCCATCATCAAGCCGCAGCAGGCCATCAAGCGCATCTATGAACTGGCCGTCGAAACAGGCCGCGAGACCTTCGTGTCCACGGAAGTTGGTCAGCACCAGATGTGGGCAGCCCAGTTCTTCAAGTTCGAAAGCCCGAACCACTGGCTGACCTCGGGCGGCCTTGGCACGATGGGCTACGGCCTCCCCGCCGCCGTCGGCGCACAGGTCGCGCACCCCGATGCGCTGGTCATCGATGTGTCCGGCGAAGCCTCGGCCCTGATGAACATTCAGGAACTGGGAACCATCGCCCAGTACCGCCTGCCGGTGAAGATCTTCCTGATCAACAACCACTATATGGGTATGGTCCGTCAGTGGCAGGAACTGCTGCACGGTTCGCGCTACTCCGAGAGCTACAGCGACGCGCTGCCGGACTTCGTGAAGCTGGCCGACAGCTTCCACGCCAAGGGCTTCCGCGCCACGAAGATGGGCGAACTGGACGACACCATCCGCGCCGCTCTGGAGCATGATGGTGCGGCGGTCATCGACATCTGCGTGGCGGAAGGTGAAAACTGCTTCCCGATGATCCCGTCCGGCGCTGCTCATAACGAGATGATCCTCGGACCGGAACAGGAAGAGAAAGGTGCTGAAATCACCGATGAGGGGAAGATGCTCGTCTAGAGATCGCATTCCCGCGTGTGGTGGTTCTGTTCTTTAAAAGGACGGAAGCGCCGCGCATTGCCCCATGCTCTTCCCTTTTGCGCCCGGCGCGGTTACAGCCGCCCGGACGTCGTAACGGATCGGACTCCGGATTCACTCGATGAAGCATTTTTCTGACCTGTCGATCCCGACAGCCGCCTTCTCTCCCGACGGTCTTTCAGCCGGTGGTGACATCATCACCCGCGCCGTGATCTCCGTACTCGTGGATAATGAAAGCGGCGTTCTCGCCCGTGTGGTCGGCCTGTTCTCCGGGCGCGGCTACAACATCGAGAGCCTGACCGTGGCACCCGTCGAAGGGGCTGGCACACGCTCGCGCATCAACATCGTGACCTCAGGCACGTCCGAGATCATCGAACAGATCCGCGCCCAGCTTGACCGACAGGTTCCCGTCTGCCGAGTTGCCAACCTGACAACGCTTGGTCCACATATCGCCCGCGAGATGGTGCTTGTGAAAGTCGTCTCCACTGGCGAGGCCCGTACCGAGGCGCTCCGTATTGCGGAAGCCTTCCGTGCCCGCGCCGTGGATACGACCGCAAGCTCCTTTGTGTTTGAGCTGACGGGAGCAAGCGACAAGCTGGACAGTTTCATCGAACTGATGCGGCCAATCGGGCTCGCTGAAGTTTCCCGCACCGGTGTCGCCGCGCTCACCCGCGGTTGCCGGACGCTCTGAGTTTCCTTTTCGGGGTGGACTTCCGGTTTCGCCCCGTATTTCTGCACTGAAAGGCATAATCCATGTCCATGCGCGTCTATTACGATCGCGATGCCGACGTTAACCTGATCAAGAACAAGAAGGTCGCGATCATCGGTTACGGCAGCCAGGGCCACGCCCACGCCAACAACCTGAAGGACAGCGGCGTCAAGGAGATCGTGATCGGTCTGCGCCCGACCTCTTCCGCCGTCGCCAAGGCCGAAGCCGCCGGCTTCAAGGTGATGACGCCTGATGAAGCCGCCAAGTGGGCAGACGTCGTCATGGTTCTGACGCCCGACGAAGGTCAGGGCGCGCTCTACAAGGAATCCCTTGAGAAGAACCTGAAGCAGGGCGCAGCCCTCGCCTTCGCGCACGGCCTGTCCATCCACTTCCGCATCATCGAAGCACGTCCCGATCTCGACGTGTTCCTGATCGCACCGAAGGGCCCCGGCCACACGGTTCGTTCCGAATACCAGCGTGGCGGCGGCGTTCCGTCCCTCGTCGCCGTGGCGCAGAACGCTTCCGGCAACGCTCTGGAGATCGCTCTCTCCTACGCTTCCGCCAACGGCGGTGGCCGCGCAGGCATCATCGAGACGACCTTCAAGGAAGAAGTCGAGACCGATCTGTTCGGTGAGCAGGCTGTTCTCTGCGGCGGTCTGGTCGAGCTGATCCGCGCTGGCTTCGAGACACTGGTCGAGGGCGGCTATGCTCCCGAGATGGCCTACTTCGAGTGCCTCCACGAGATGAAGCTGATCGTCGACCTCATCTATGAGGGCGGCATCGCCAACATGAACTACTCCATCTCCAACACCGCCGAATACGGCGAATACGTCTCCGGCCCGCGCGTAGTCACGCCGCAAACGAAGGCGGAGATGAAGCGCATCCTGAACGACATTCAGGACGGCACGTTCGTGCGTAACTTCATCCTCGAAAACCAGTCCGGCAACGTCGGCTTCAAGGCCGTCCGCGCCCGCAACGATGCCCACCCGATCGAGGCTACCGGCGAGAAGCTGCGCGCCATGATGCCGTGGATCGCCAAGTCCAAGCTGGTCGACAAGACAAAGAACTAATTACTGCATGAAGACCCCGGCGCGGGTGACTGCCGCCGGGTATTGTGTGAGAGAGGCTTTCCGCTGGTGTTCCCGGTGGAGAGCCTTTTTTGTTGGGAGAGTGTTGGCGGGGCTTTGCCCCGTGCCCCATAAAGGGACATGTCCCTTTGATCCCGGTTTGTTATCGAGGATTTATAAGCAGAAGCATGTCTGCTTTCGCCTAATTCTGTTGAAAAAGTCGCTTGCTGTACTGGGCGGATAGGGTCTTGTGAGGAGCTTAATGCTCCTTTTTTCCTTCAGGTGGCCCGCTGGAGTGAGCTGACTGGCATCAGCTTTGCCATTTTACGCAGGTTCTGGGCGGTTGCTGCGAGGAGGAATTCATCTCTGGCGCCATTTGGACCTCGTAATCGCAGTCGATCCAGTTTGAGTATGCGTTTGAGATGCGCGAACAGCATCTCAACCTTTTTCCTCTGTCTTCGTGATGTCACGTAAGCATCGGTTTGGGCGATATCCCGCGCCATATCGCGAGCGCCTTCATGCACGGACCGCATGATCTTGCGGGCAGGTGTATTTGGAGTGCAGCGCTGCCGGAATTCACATCCACTGCAGTCCTTTACGCGGGCTCGGTAACGAATGAAGCCATCCTTGTCGACACGGGAACGGGGTGTTGTGAAGTTCCGATTGGATGTGCGGAGTTGATGACCGCCCGGGCAGGTATAAAAGTCATTCTCATGATCGAATGTGAAATCAGACCGTGCAAACGTCCCGTCGTTGCGGGCTGACTTGTCAAACACAGGAATGTGCGGTTCGATCCCTTTGTCCTCTACCAGCCATGCGAGGTTTGCGGCATCACCATAAGCACCGTCTGCAGCCAGGCGTTCCGGCCATAAACCAAAGATATGCTGTACCCGTTCAATCATGCGACGTTGTGCCGTGACTTCCGCCTGACGCACTGATGTCGTGGCCTCAACATCGACAATAACAGCATGCCTGAGGTCGATCAGATAATTTGTGCTGTATGAAAAGAAAGCCTGATTGGGCGTGGCTGCAGAATAGCGTGCAGCAGGATCTGTGGGAGATAGCCTTTTAGGGACAACGGGTGTCGACGCACCGAATGCGGCATCGTCAAGAACGGCAAGATATTCTTCTACGGCACGCCCTGCCGCATCAGGAGGAAGACCTTCGTCTCCCGGCACAGCCCGCTGTCGATTGGCATCCGCCCGGATCAGGCTGGCATCGACAGCAAAACCTTCCCCACCGACCAGGCCCGTCTCGATACAGCGCCGGACAGTCATCTCGAACACTTCGCGCAGAAGGTTGCTTTCACGGAAACGACCATGTCGATTCTTTGAAAATGTGGAGTGGTCAGGAACAGTCCCATCCAGACCCAACTGGCAGAACCATCGATAGGCGAGGTTCAGATGCACTTCTTCGCACAGGCGTCGTTCAGAACGGATGCCCATGCAGTAACCGATCAACAGCATCCGGATGAGAAGCTCGGGATCAATCGAAGGTCGCCCCATTGTACTGTAAAACGGGCGAAGGTGTTCTCGAATTCCAGAGAGATCAATCAGCCGGTCAATGGATCGAAGCAGGTGATTGTCTGGTACATGCTGCTCCAAACTGAACCCGTAAAACAGGGTTTCCTGAACCCCGGTTCGTTCACCCATCATTCGCCATACTCCTTGAGTGAAGATGACTGAATCAGGAAGCTATGATTATTTCAAGAGCGACTTTTTCAACAGAATC
>JAEIIU010045357.1:0-69802 GCA_018874675.1 Drosophila baimaii | reverse complement strand
TATTGAAGAACCTCTCAACAAGGTTCCGTTCGCGATAGAGGGAAAAATCGGTTTTCCGTCATGTCGTCCTGTTGCGTTCTGGCGGGATGACCGGGGTAATCCCGCGCTGTATCAGCCGATCGATCAACCTGTCCGCGTCACACGCCCTGTCAGTAAGGAAAGTATCCGGGTCGATGTTTTCCAGAAGAGGGTCCGCCTGGGTGACATCGGCATCCTGTCCCGGTGTGATGCTGAGTTCCACCGGATTGCCCAGAGCGTCGCAGATGGCATGGATCTTTGTAGTCAGTCCGCCAGTGCCAGACTGCCGATCCACATCATGTATTCATTGTCGTGATCCGCAGCGAGACGACGGCGCACGTTTTTCCAGTCCCCGGAACGGGCAGGAAGGTCGCGCCATGAAATCCCCGCGCGATAGCGATACAGCACCGCCTTCACGAACAGACGGTTGTCCACCGCAGTACCGCCGACATGGCCTTCACGACCGGGAAGAAGATCCTTTATCCGCTCCCACGGTCGTCACGTAAGCCGTAGCGCGCATCTGTCTGTCTCCCGCAAAAAACGGGAAAACAGTCAGCACAGGCCGACAGAAAGTACAACTCTCATGTGCCACACTCAGGGCTTAACTGACGACACGACCTAATACATTGAGAAGAAAAAGAAAGGCGTTCTTGATCTCAGTCGAATCGTTTACCGTTGATGATTGCATAACCGGGAATGTCCCAGGAACGGCTGGTCCCTTTGTGGGTCCAGTCAATTCCCTGACTGCGGGGAGAGTCATAGTAATAGCGCCCTACGATATCCGCCATATCGCCATCCCGTACCCATGGCCATTCCGGGGCGTTGATTTCGTCGAGGTTGCTGACCACGCGGATTGAAATACTCTGTCCGACATTCACATAAAAATAGCCATGCCAACCGCTGCGTGTGTGTTTGGCTTTTTCTGAAACGGCTATAACCTGTCCGCAGATATGAACAGGAATATTCCCTCTTTTCCTGCCATTCTCGAACGACTGTTGCGCCTGAACAAAGCTGCTGTTGTCGCAGGTGGATGAGACAGTGCGCGCAAAAGATGATGCGCTTCCCAGTGTAAGTGCGAAAAAGACCCCGGCTAACAGGGCTCCGGACTGTCTGGATGATGCGATCATGAAATTTCCTTTGTTTCCCAGACTGAGATGCTCTGAGTATTCTGAAGCCTGCTGATGGCGTAGATGAGGCAGTTAGCGTTGTGTGGACGGATTTTAACCAACGCCGATACGCGTGGTGGCAAAATAGCGATCCACGGCGTCACGCATGGCGCCGGCTACCATGGCTCTGTGGCCTGCCTGTCGTAACGCTGCCTCATCGCTGCGATTGGACATGAAGCCCATTTCCACCAGCACGGAAGGAATGTCTGCCGCCTTGAGAACCACGAAGGCGGCGTGACGATGCGGATGCGACAGCAACGAGATGCGGGACTGGAAGGAAGAGACAACCTGATTGGCGATGTGGGTTGAGCCCCGTCTAGTTTCTTCCGAAACCAGGCTGGCCAGTATCTGCTGAACTTCCGGGGATGTCGCGTGAACATGCGGTCCTCCGAAAAGATCCGCGCTGTTCTCGCTCTGGGCGATCATGGCTGTCTGGGAATCCGACGCGGCTCCGGCAAGGGTGTAAACACTGGCGCCACGAACAGCGGAGTCATGTAACGCATCGGCGTGCATGGAAATGAACAGCGACGCCTTGTGCGCCTGCGCCATCTCCACACGCCCCTCGAGCGGGATGAAACGGTCACTGGAGCGTGTCAGGGCAACCCGATAGCGGCCTGTCGCCAGCAGTTGCCGTTCCAATTCAGCGGCGGCCGCCTCCGAGACATGCTTCTCATATGTGCCTGAATAACCAACGGCGCCCGGATCTTTTCCGCCATGGCCAGGGTCCAGCATGACCAGTGGAGGAGGTGGAGCCGCTCCCCTGATGATGGCGGGAGCGTGGAGAGTGGTATGGGAATGTGTGGAGAGGGAAGTGTGAGCGCCTGTTCCGGTACGAGCCAACGCAGCCTGCGGAAGCAGAGGCGCAAGGCTGGCGATGAGAGCGGTTCTGCGGGGCAGGGAGAGGCCCAGAAGGCCGGATGTGGCTTCAGCAGCCAGAGGGGCCGCCGCTTTGGCGGTACAACCCTGCCGGAATGATTTGCCGGGAAGTAGGTGGTCGGTGGGCAATTTATCTCCGTTATCCGGTTTCTGAGCCATGAACTGCGTCCTGAAAGAGGCTGCTGCGATTTTGCCATGCTGACGTTGGGAAGTCATTAATGAACGATGATTATGTCAGGAGAGTGTGAGGTTCGTTGCGGCTACATTCACTGCCGGTTACATACAGTTGTATCCGATGGCTTGCGTACTCTGTTGGTTTCGGCCATGTTTGCGAGCATGTGGCCCGTTTGTGACGGTTATCCACGCTGCCCGGACCAAGGCAAGCCGCTTTTTCATCATTCAGAAAGCGGCTGAGTTTTGGGTCAGGCCTAATTTATACTGATCGACAAGGGCGGATGAGAGTAGGTCTGGATACACTGGCGGAACAAGGGAAGGGCAGGGAGCGCAAGTGTCCTCTTCATGCCCCATTTCCGCTGTCAGTGATGGACTGTCATGCCGGCATCACTGTCTCCCGAAAGTCGCTCACGCCCGTTATCCCCGATCATATAATCGATTTGCCCGCAGCGCTCCCGCGCGGCGCCCATTTCCATGTTGGTTTGTTCCAATCTGGTTGGCTGCGCCCGTCTGGACGAGCGCCGGGACACCGGAGTTTCCTTTTTTANTTTATGAACAAGCGTATGCTGATAGACGCAACGCACGCGGAAGAAACCCGCGTCGTTGTGATGGACGGGAACCGTCTTGAGGATTACGACGTCGAGGCTGCCAATCGTAAGCAGCTCAAAGGCAATATCTATCTTGCCAAGGTCATCCGCGTCGAGCCCAGCCTTCAGGCGGCCTTCGTAGAATATGGCGGAAACCGTCACGGTTTCCTTGCTTTCAGCGAAATTCATCCTGACTACTATCAGATTCCGGTTGCCGACCGCGAAAAACTGCTGGCGCTTCAGGAAGAAGAACCAGCCGAAGACGATCTGACGGACGAAGCCGCCGCATCCGATGACGCCGAGCAGCCTGAGGAAACAGCCCGTTCTGAAGAAAACGGCGAAGACTCCTCATCCGAGCAGACCCCTGATTTTGTCGGCGGCGAAACGGACACTGGCGAAGAAGCCATGGTGCAGAAGCGCATGGCCCGCTTCCTGCGAAGCTACAAGATTCAGGAAGTCATCCGTCGCCGTCAGGTTCTGCTGGTGCAGGTCGTCAAGGAAGAGCGCGGCAACAAGGGCGCTGCGCTGACTACCTACATCTCGCTGGCCGGACGTTATTGCGTGCTAATGCCCAACGCCCTGCGCGGCGGTGGTGTGTCCCGCAAGATCACGTCGGTTGCCGATCGCAAGCGTCTCAAAGACATCATCGCGGATCTGCAACTGCCCCGCGGCATGGCCATGATCGTGCGTACCGCCGGTGGACAGCGTCCCCGCCCCGAAGTGATGCGCGACTGCGAGTATCTGCTGCATCTGTGGGATGAGATTCGCGAGCATACCCTCAATTCGGTCGCACCGGCTCTGATTTACGAGGAGGCCAGCCTCGTCAAACGGGCGATCCGTGACGTCTACACCCGCGATATCGACGAAATTCTTGTCGATGGTGAGCAGGGCTGGCGTGCTGCACGCGATTTCATGCGGATGCTGATGCCGCAGAGCGCGCAGCGGGTGAAGCTGTGGCGCAAGGAAAATCAGCCGCTCTTCAGCCATTATCAGGTCGAAGGTCAGCTGGACGGAATGCTGTCGCCGACAGTTCAGCTCCGTTCAGGTGGCTATCTGGTCATCAACCAGACGGAAGCTCTGGTCGCGATCGACGTGAACTCGGGACGCGCGACACGTGAGCGCAATATCGAGGAGACAGCGGTCAAGACGAATCTTGAAGCCGCAGATGAAGTAGCGCGTCAGCTCCGTCTGCGGGATCTCGCCGGTCTGATCGTTATCGACTTTATCGACATGGAATCCCGGCGTCATAACGCTCAGGTCGAGCGGCGTCTGAAGGATGCCCTGCGTCATGACCGCGCCCGCATTCAGGTAGGAGGAATCTCTCACTTCGGACTGCTGGAAATGTCCCGTCAGCGGCTGCGTCCTTCTGTCGCTGAGTCCGCCTTTGTGCCGTGCCCGCACTGTCAGGGCACCGGTATCGTGCGTGGTATCGAAAGCTCGGCGCTCCATGTGCTTCGTGCCGTGGAAGATGAGGGCGGTCAGCGTCGTGCGGCGGAAATTGTCGTGTATGTCGCCGGTGAGATTGCTCTCTACATTCTCAACAACAAGCGCGACTGGCTGACGGCCATCGAAACCCGTCACAAGATGCGGGTGATCTTCTCGGCGGATCAGTCTCTGCCCGCGCCACAGATCCGGATCGAACGTCGCCGCGCACAGACGGCCCGCTTCGATGCGCCTGAGATTGCAGCGCCGGTTGAGGATGAAGCTTCTTCATCAAGCCGTCACTCCGCTCCCAGAAAGGATGAGGCAGCGTCCGCTGAGACGCGGACAAAGGTCATCGCCATCAGTGACGAGCCGCCCGGTGCGCCGGGTGAAGCCCGTGATCATGCTGAGACGCAGGACGAAGAGCGGAGCGAAGGTGATGGCAGCGGTCGCCGTCGTCGCCGTCGCCGTCGTCGTCGCGGACCGAGAGAAGAAGGTGCGGCTGAGACGCGCAGCGCAGAAGGCGTGACTTCTGAAAGCACAGGCGAGCGTCCTGTCGCTGAGGAAGATCCCTATGCGGACAATGCGGCTGCACCTGCTCCGGAAGCGAACGAAAATCTGGTTCCGGGTCGCAACCGTACCCGTTATTCCCGCAAGACGCCGTCTTCTCCTCAGGCAGAAACACGGACGCCAGCAGAGCAGCGTCAGACAGGTGAGAGAAATCAGCCTGCCAAAGCACCGGCTCCAGCGGCAGCATCAGGCTGGCGTGGTCCGACACCGGCTGATCCGTTCGGCGGTAGCTTCGATATCTTCGACATCATGGATCAGGTCGATTATGAAGCATCGTCCGAGCCAAAGTCAGAAACGGCCCCCAAGTCCGCTGTTCAGCGGCATGAGCCGGCTTCTGCTGCCGAAGCCATGGGCGACGAAGCTGACCATGCCGTGAAGGCGGTTGAAGCCGAGGTTTCTGAGGGAGAAGAGCCCGCTCAGGAAGCGCGTCCGGCTCGTCGTCGCAGTCGTGGACGTCGTGGTTCTGGCGCGTCCAGACACGCGGCAGAAACGACGCGGGAAGAACCGGCTGAAGCGGAGGCTGCTGCTCCTGCGCCTGCTGCTGAGACGGGAATAGAAGTGCAGGCAGATGAAAAACCTGCTCCTCGTGGTCGTCGGCGGACACGGAGAAGTCCGGAGACAGCTCCGGTCGCCGAAGCTCCTGTAGCAGAAGCGCCTTCAGCAGCACCAAAGCAAGACGCTCCGAAAAATGATCGGAAGCCGGTTGTGGTTGAGCCGAAGATCATTGATGAGGACACTCCTGTGGCGAAGCCGCGCACAGGTTGGTGGCGTCGTTAAAACCGTCTTCTTCTGAAGAGCGTGTAATGGAAACGGGGACGAGGCAGATGCTTCTGTCCCCGTTTCTGTCTCTTGCGGGTTGAACGATGAACGCCCATGTTCACGAAATGGCCACTCTCTCCCGATCCTCCCTTGAGGGAAATCCCGCACTCCTGTTCCAGCCTGAACGCCAGCCTCCGAAGGAGAAGCGTTTCCGCATGGAAGTGGTGTCGGAGTATGAACCTGCTGGTGATCAGCCCACAGCGATCCGTGAACTGTCCGCCGGTGTGCAGGAAAATCTGCGGGATCAGGTTCTGCTTGGCGTGACCGGTTCCGGCAAGACCTTCACCATGGCCAAGGTCATTGAGGCTACGCAGAAACCCACGCTCATTCTTGCGCCTAACAAGACGCTGGCGGCCCAGCTCTACGGGGAAATGAAGCAGTTTTTCCCCAACAACGCTGTCGAGTATTTCGTCAGTTACTACGACTATTACCAGCCGGAAGCCTATGTGCCGCGTTCCGACACGTACATAGAAAAAGACAGCCAGATCAACGAGCAGATCGACCGGATGCGGCATGCGGCCACGCAGGCGCTGCTTGAACGCAATGACGTCATCATCGTGGCGTCAGTTTCCTGCATCTACGGTATCGGGTCGGTCGAAACCTATTCCCGCATGGTCGTACGGCTGGAGGTCGGCGGTGAAATCGATCGTGACAAGCTGATCAAGGGACTGGTGGAGCTCCAGTATCGGCGAAATGATGCGGCCTTCGTGCGTGGCGCGTTCCGTGTGCGGGGAGAGAGTATCGACATCTTCCCTTCCCAGAATGAGGACCGTGCATGGCGGGTGTCCCTGTTTGGTGACGAGATCGACCAGATCATTGAATTTGACCCGCTGACAGGGGAAAAGACAGCCGATCTTCAGGAAGTCAGCCTTTACGCCAACAGCCATTATGTCACGCCGCGTCCGACGCTGAATCAGGCGATCGTCGGCATCAAGCAGGAACTGAAGCAGCAACTTGCGAAGTTTATTGAGGAGGGCAAACTGCTGGAGGCGGAGCGCCTCCAGCAGCGCACGACCTTTGATCTTGAAATGCTGGAAACAACCGGCGTCTGCAAAGGGATTGAGAACTACTCACGCTATCTGTCAGGTCGCGCAGCAGGTGATCCGCCGCCGACACTGTTTGAATATCTGCCGGAAGACGCCCTGCTGATTGTGGATGAAAGCCACGTCACAGTTCCGCAGATTGGCGGCATGGAGCGGGGAGACCATGCACGAAAATCCGTGCTTGCCGAATTCGGGTTCCGCCTTCCGTCCTGTCTCGATAATCGACCGTTGAAGTTTGAAGAATGGGAAGCCTATCGTCCCCAGACGCTTTTTGTCAGTGCGACCCCCGGTCCCTGGGAGATTGAGAGGACAGCGGGTGTTTTCAGCGAGCAGGTCATTCGGCCAACCGGTCTGATTGATCCTGTGACTGAGGTGCGTCCGGTCGAACGGCAGGTGGATGATCTGCTTGCTGAGTGTCGGGAGACAATCGGCAAGGGCGGGCGTGTGCTGGTCACTGTGTTGACCAAGCGCATGGCCGAGGATCTGACGGAGTATCTGGATGAGGCCGGTATAAAAGTCCGTTACCTTCACTCGGATATTGATACGCTTGAACGGATCGAGATCATCCGTGACTTGCGTCTTGGCGCTTTCGATGTGCTGATCGGTATCAACCTTCTGCGTGAGGGACTTGATATTCCGGAATGTTCCCTTGTTGCGATTCTTGATGCTGACAAGGAAGGTTTTCTGAGATCGAAGACGTCTCTGATTCAGACGATTGGTCGTGCCGCCCGTAACATCGACGGCCGCGTGCTGCTGTATGCAGATCGGATGACCGACAGTCTGCGTTACGCCATTGAGGAAACAGCGCGTCGTCGTGAGAAGCAGTCTCTCTGGAATGCGGAACATGGCATCACGCCGCAGGGCGTGCGCAAGCAGATCGGCAATATTGTCGGTTCCGTGTTCGAGCAGGACTATGTGACGGTCACACCGACGCAGGGTGCCGAGGCCGATGAGTTTGTCGGCAAAAATCTCGATCAGACGATTGCCGAGCTCGAAAAGAAGATGCGGGCGGCGGCGGCTGATCTTGAGTTCGAGACGGCGGCTCGTCTGCGTGATGAAGTCAAACGGCTTGAAGCCCTGCAACTGGGCATTGAACCCCCACCGCCATCATCACCGCGTCAGAAGACGGGAGGCAACAGAAAAAACAGCGGACCTGTGCCACTTGGTCCGGGTGGAGGCGGCTACGATCCCGAGAAGAAACGCGGGCGGGCGAGGGGGCGTGGCAAGGCGAAATGAAAGCGCTGACGTCGCTTTCAGTCGCCCGCAGGTAACGTCTCGTTTGGATTTGAAAAAATTCCTTACGGAAACGGGAATTTTAGCCCTGATTTTGCCTTAAATGAGGCCTCCTGTAGCGTGAGAAACTCGCCTCTACCCTGCCGGGCTATCGGGTGGACAGATACAAGGGGAAAATTCCTCATGAACCACGCAATGAATCAGGAAGAACCTGACGTTTCGATCGCAACAGTTTCCGGAATCGCACGTTTCCGACGCAAGACAGCACGTCTCTGCGCAACCTGTGCAATGGGCGCATGGGTTGTGCTGGGCGCTGTGCCGTTTCTGATCATGCTGATCGAACTGATCTGAAATAAAAACCGGAACCCGACAGGCAGGAGCCGGTTTTTCGGAAAGAAACGTGTCAGTCCGCCCGACTGTCGGGTTGCCGCAACGTAGGCTGTCCGATCAGATAACCCTGAATTTCTTCACATCCATGAGCTTCCAGAAAGCCAAGCTGCTCTTCGGTTTCAACACCTTCCGCGCAGCAGGTCATGTTCAGCGCGTGGATCATGTAAAGCGTGCAGCGAAGAACCGTCTCAACGCGACTGTCGACACCCACGCGGCGCACAAATGAACGGTCCAGCTTGACCTGATCGAAGGGGTAGTTGGTCAGACGTTCCAGTGCGCCGAAACCGGTCCCGAAATCATCCAGAATAAGCCGGACGCCCATCCCCCTGATTCTCGCAAGTTCCTTTCGGGCAATGTCGAGGGAGCCGAAATCACTTTTTTCCGAAAATTCAATCTGGAGACGGAGAGGGTCGAGACCGCTTGTCTCGAGAGCCGAGCGGATTGTTGTGGCGACGCGTTCAGTCGCGAGCCATGAGGGGGAAACATTCACACTGAGCCCCAGTGGCTCTTTCCAGTTCTGGGCCTGATAGCAGGCGGTGTGCAGCACCCATGAGTCGATATCTTCGATCAGGCCCGCCTGTTCGGCGCATCGCAGGAATTGCGAGGGCTCGACATCGCCGTGATTGGGACGTTTCCAGCGTACCAGAGCTTCGAACGTGACAACGTGCTCTGTTCCCGTCTCAAGAACAGGAAGCCAGTTCAGTGTGAAGGCATTGTCAATCAGGGCCTGTCGCAGATCGCTTTCCATACCGATTTCGTCAGCATGGGCGTGAGCGATCTCGGGAGCAACCCTGTTGATATGAGGGCCCGCACGGAGCCCCCGAATACGGGCCAGTGCGGCGTTGGCGAATCCGATCAGCGTGTTGGCGTCAGGGGCGTCGAATGGGTAACAGGCCCAGCCGATATAAGGCTCGAAAGGAAAACCATCCTTGGGAGCGATAACGTCTCCCTGCATGCGTCTGACGAGAGCCTCAGCAAGAGTTTCTGCTTCGGACACATCTTTTTCGACAGGAAGCACGATGGCGAAGCTGCCGCCCCCCAGATGCACGGTGAAGCAGTGAGCGGGGACAAACTCTCGGATCAGCGTGTGGGCCCTGTCGATGAGAGCATCGGAAGCAGGCCAGCCGTCCCGATCGTTGATCGGGATGATCTTGCCGAGATCAAGCCGGAGAAGAGCCAGCGGCGTAGACGAGGAAATTTCAGACGGCGAAATCCGTGTGTCCAGATACCGCGCCAGATCAGAAATGCGTGAAACAGAGCGGGTCTGGCCGCTCTTTTTTCTGGTGTCTGACGAGGTGGTGTTGGCCGTGAGTGTCGCCAGTCTGGTCAGCGCCGGAGACGGAAAAGGCTCTGTGCTGCTGTTCAGGCACAGGACAAGCACCTTGTGACCGTCTTTCGATCCGATGGGTTTGCTGGCCCAGGACCGGAAGCCATTGACAGACTCAGGGAACAGGCCCGCCTCCACTCCACCTTCGGCGGACAGTCTCGCTGTGGACAGCGTCAACGCTTCAAGCAGGGATGGAGCCGTGAAAGCCTTTTCGTGATCCGGGCTACAGCTCAGGATTATGGGAGCCGAACCCGTTTCAAGTATTACGGCAGCTTCACAAGGCAGAAGCTGCGGCAAGAGATGGCACAGCACGTTGCAGGACACATCCGGACCGCTGTTGTCTGCCTTGTTGTTGCTCATCGAAATCATGGCCTTTGCAAATAAGGCTGACGAGGAAGAAAGGCTCTCCGCGTGCCTCTGTATTGATCGGTCTCTATGGTAGCAGAGGCCTGTAAATCTAAAATTAATGACATAATAATCAAAAGTTGGAATACCATCGCGTCAATACTATGCCTGCAAAATTGAAGCAAAATTACTTTTTTTAAACAGAGATAGAAGGCAGAGAATGTTTTCGGGCGCATCACGTTGCCGTTTCATCTGTCCTGACAGGGTCTCTGCTGTCTGGCGGGCGAGAACGAGCAGCGTGCCGATATCGATGTCGCAGTGCTCCGGGTCAGCGAGCCTGAAGCCCGGAAGACCTGACTGGCGGTTTCCGGTCACGTCCCCGCCGCCCCGGATACGGAAATCCTCATCGGCAATAAGGAAGCCATCTTCCGTTTCCCGCAGAAGACTGAGACGCTGACGGGCGATCTGTCCCATTTCGCTCCCATGCAGGAGCAGGCAGAACGACTCCGCCGCGCCGCGCCCCACACGCCCGCGTAGCTGGTGTAACTGCGCGAGGCCGAAGCGCTCGGCGTGTTCGATCACCATGACAGTAGCGCTCGGCACATCGACGCCTACTTCGATGACCGTCGTGGCCACCAGTAGCTTCGTACGTCCCTCGGCAAAGTCGGTCAGCGCCGCTTCACGCACCGCAATATCCTGCTGCCCGTGCGCCAGCCCCACACCGAACCGCTCGCCGAACTGCTGTTCCAGTGAAATATGCCGCGCCTCGGCAGCGGCGATATCCAGCGCTTCGCTTTCGCTGACCAGCGGGCAGACCCAGAAGATTCTGGCTCCCGATTTCAGCGCGCGCTCCAGACCAGCCAGCACGCCCTGAAAAGAGTCCGGTCCATGAACCGATGTACGGATGGGTTTACGACCGGCAGGTTTGCTGTCCAGACGGCTGACCTCCATCTCGCCCCACTGCGCCAGAAGGAGCGTGCGCGGAATGGGTGTGGCGGTCATGACCAGCATGTCCACGGCCTCACCTTTGGCGCCGAGCGTCAGCCGCTGCCCGACGCCGAAACGGTGCTGCTCGTCCACCACGGCCAGAGCCAGATCATGATAGTGAACAGCGTCCTGAACGAGCGCGTGCGTGCCGACAATCAGAACGGCCGAGCCGTCCGCGATGGCGGTAAGGGCTTCGCGACGCGCCTTGCCGCGCACTGAACCGGAGAGAAATACGACCGGAACCGGGGACAGCCGCTCGAACGTCGCGAAATGCTGGCGGGCGAGGATTTCCGTGGGGGCCATGATCGCCGCCTGCGCCCCGGCCTCGGCTGCCCGCAGCATCGCCAGAAGCGCCACCAGCGTCTTGCCCGCGCCGACATCGCCCTGAAGCAGCCGCACCATGCGGCGGGGGGCGGCGAGGTCGATGTCGATTTCCCTCAGCGCCCTGGACTGGGCGGAGGTCAGGGGATGACCGAACCTGGCGAGGGCTTCCCGACGCAGATGGCCGTCGCCTTTCAGGGCGCGTCCGGGGCGCGACCGATTGGCCTCACGCGCCAGAAGTGTGGCGATCTGATCGGCCAGCAGTTCATCCGCCGCCAGTCGCTCCCGTGCTTTGCGACGGCTTTCGCGCCATGTCTCGCCGTCCTGAAACTCCGGCACGTCGCCGGGAAAGTGGGTCCAGAGCAGCGCCGTCCTGAAATCCGGCCAGTTGCGCTTTTTCACCACGGCCGGATTCTGCCATTCGGGCAGATCGCTCGGCACACGGGCAAAAGCCCGACGCATCGCAGTCCGCACCTGTCCGCCGAACAGCCCCGCCGTCAGCGGCCAGACCGGATCGAGCGGCGGGATATGGTCGTCGGCTGACACGAAATAGTCTGGCGTATTCATGACCTTGCGGCCATTGAACAGTTCGATGCGGCCGGACACCTGCATGACGGCGTTCATAACGGCGCGTTTGGCCATCCATTTCGAGAAAAAGGCGATATCCAGCGTGCCCGTGTCGTCGGTGAGCGTGACGGTCCACGGCTGCCGTCTGTGCGCCGGTTCAGAGATCCGTGTGACTGTTCCCGTCAGCGTGACGATCTGACCCGGCTCAAGAGCTGCGATTATTGAGCGACAGCGCCGGTCGATGACGTTTTCCGGCATCAGAAACAGCAGGTCGATGATCCGGCTGCCGCCAGCGATCCGGGACAGAAGCTTGACCGTCGCCTCGCCAATGCCGGGGAGGGCGGTCAGAGGTTCCAGAAGCGGCGCGATACAGGCAGGCGGCTGCGCTGCCTCCGTTTCTTGCTGGGCAGGTATGACCTCACCCGCCCGTGAGGGGGCCTCCGGGCGAAGTGGTCTGGACACGGGCGGCGCAACGGCCTTTCTTGTCGGGCTGACAGGCATCAGTCATGAGGCTATAGGACACCACAGCCATGGAACAAAACGAAACCGTATCTGCACCGGAATCAGCGCAGGGTTCCGAACCCGATCTTGAGACACGGCGGCGGCGTCTTGTCTTCCGTGCGCGTCATCGCGGCACCTTCGAGACCGATATCCTGATCGGCGGTTTTGTCGACCGGAACGTGGACAGGATGGACGCCGCGGCCCTTACCGACATGGAAGCCGTGCTGGAAATGCCTGACCCCGACCTTTCAGACTGGCTGTTCGGGCGTCTGCCCCTGCCGAAAGAGCGCGAGACCCCCATGCTGGTGGCCATGATCCGGGATTGCCGGGCGCGACGCGGTGAAGACTGAACCTTATCTCTGACTTGATGGACCCCTCGCCGATGGACGTGGACGTACGCAACACCCGGACTGTTACCACTGCCGCGACCACAATATGGGGTGCGCCGGATGGCTTCGATGCGCTTCTGCTGGTCAAGCGCGCGCGTGAGCATAATGGTCCTGTGCTGCATGTCGCCAAGGACGATGCCGCGCTCAATCGGCTCGGCGAGGCGCTGGACTACATGGGAGAGAAGACCGAGGTTCTGCGCTTTCCCGCGTGGGACTGCCTCCCTTACGACCGCGTTTCTCCCAATCCGGTTCTGATCGCCGAACGTGTCGCCACCCTGACGCGTCTGCTGGAACCGACGAAAGCGAAAGGCGGCCGGATCGTTCTGACAACGCCTGCCGCCCTGATGCAGCGTGTTGCTCCCCGCCCGGCGTTTGAAGGTCAGTCGCTTGAGGTGGCGCAGGGCGAAAGTCTCGATCAGTCCTTTCTGATCGAACTGCTGATCGCCAACGGTTACACCCGCACCGACACGGTGATGGAGCCGGGCGAGTTCGCCTCCCGTGGCGGGATTTTCGACCTGTTTCCCGCAGGGCAGGCAGAGCCGGTCCGGCTTGATCTGTTCGGCGACGAGGTCGAGAATATCCGCCATTTCGATCCCGGCACCCAGCGTTCGACGGGTAAGGCGGAACGTCTGACTCTTCGCCCGGTCTCCGAGTTCTCCCTCGATCCCGACAGCATCTCACGTTTCCGCTCCGCATGGCGCGACCAGTTCGGGCAGGCTGCGGCCACGGATTCGCTCTACGAGCATGTCAGCGAAGGGCGTCGCTATACCGGAATCGAACACTGGTTGCCGCTGTTCCATGCGGACATGGAAACCCTGTTCGACTATCTGAAAAACCCGGCCATCTCGCTCGATCATCAGGTCGATGAATCCCTGACCGCGCGCATGGAAATGGTGCAGGATCATTACGAGGCACGGAAGACACCGCCGCGTGAGGGAGAGACCCCTTATCGCGCCCTGCCTCCGCACCTGCTGTATCTTGATCGCAAGGGGTGGGACGCCGCGCTGTCACGCTTCCCGGTCACGAAGTTCAGTCCCTTCGCCAAACCGGATGGTGCGGAAGGGATTGATGCGGGCGGTCGCCCCGGCATCATGTTCGCCAAAATGGCGCCACAGGGCGAGCGCGAGAAGGTCTTCGATCTGATTGCTGATTACGCGCAGCAATGGGCGCAGACGAAACGACGCTGTTTTGTCGCCGCGTGGACCAAGGGCTCCCGTGAGCGGATCAAGACGCTGCTCATGGAGCATCGTGTAGCGGTCGAGACGTTCGATAACTGGGATGCCGCCAGCAAGATGAAGGCGGGGCCGGTCGGGCTGCTGATCTTCGGCATAGATCGCGGTTTTGTCGGTGATGACATCGCCATCGTCTCCGAACAGGATCTGCTGGGTGAGCGGATTGGTCGCCCGCCACGCAAGCGCCGTCGCGCGGATGAACTGATTTCCGAAGCAGGCGAGATTACCGAGGGCGATCTGGTCGTCCATCAGGATTATGGCATCGGGCGGTATGACGGGCTGGAAACGGTCAGCGTCGGGGTTGCGCCGCATGACTGTCTGCGTCTGCTCTATGATGGCGGCCAGAAGCTGTATCTGCCGGTTGAGAACATTGAACTGCTGAGCCGCTTCGGCTCGGATCAGGCCGGTGTGGCGCTCGACAAGCTCGGTGGCGTGGCGTGGCAGGCCCGCAAGTCCAAGATGAAGGAGCGCATCCGTGACATGGCGGGCGCTCTCATCCGTACGGCGGCGGCGCGCGCGCTGCGTGAAGCGCCTTCTCTGGCTCCGCCGGAAGGGATGTGGGAGGAGTTCTGCGCCCGCTTCCCGTTTGTGGAAACGGACGATCAGGCCCGCGCTATTGCCGATGTGATCGAGGATATGGCCTCTGGCCGTCCGATGGATCGCCTCGTTTGCGGCGATGTCGGGTTCGGCAAGACCGAGGTGGCGTTGCGGGCAGCTTTCGTGGCGGCGATGTCCGGTACCCAGGTGGCGGTGGTGGTGCCGACCACGCTGCTGGCCCGTCAGCATTACCGCACCTTTGAGACCCGGTTTGAAGGGTTCCCGATTCATGTCGCACAGCTTTCGCGGATGGTGACCGCCAAGCAGGCGACAGAGGTCCGCAAGGGGATTGCCGACGGCACGGTGAATATCGTGATCGGCACCCACGCGCTGCTGGCCAAGACTGTGCAATTCGCTGATCTGGGCCTGCTGATTATCGACGAGGAGCAGCATTTCGGCGTGAACCACAAGGAAAAGCTGAAAGCCCTGCGCGAAGATGTGCATGTGCTGACGCTCTCCGCTACGCCATTGCCACGCACGCTTCAGCTTTCGCTGTCCGGCGTGCGTGAAATGAGCCTGATCGCCACACCGCCAACCGACCGTCTGGCCGTGCGCACCTTCATCATGCCGTTCGACAGCGTGGTGATCCGCGAGGCAATCCAGCGCGAACGCTTCCGTGGTGGTCAGATTTTCTGTGTCGCGCCGCGTGTGGAAGATCTGAACCGTTTGGCCGAACGCTTGGCTGACATCGTGCCTGATGCGAAAGTCGTGCAGGCGCATGGCCAACTGTCACCAACCGACCTTGAGCGGGTGATGACGGAATTTGCTGATGGCAAATACGACATTCTGCTTTCCACCAATATCGTGGAAAGCGGGCTGGATATGCCGTCCGTCAACACGCTTATCATCCATCGCGCCGACATGTTCGGACTTGGACAGCTTTACCAGCTTCGCGGGCGTGTTGGACGCGGCAAGCAGCGTGGTTACGCCTATCTGACATGGCCGCAGACGCATCTGCTGTCCGCCGCCGCCCAGAAGCGGCTGGAGATCATGCAGACGCTCGACACGCTGGGCGCGGGCTTTACACTGGCCTCGCATGATCTTGATCTGCGTGGTGCGGGTAACCTGCTGGGCGATGAGCAGTCTGGTCACATCCGCGAAGTCGGTATCGAGCTTTATCAGCAGATGTTGCAGGACGCGGTGGCCGACCTGCGGGCCGAAAAAGGCAAGGCGAAGCGGAAGGACCGCGACTGGACACCGAACATCGTACTGGGGCTGCCGGTCCTTATCCCTGACACCTATGTCACGGATCTGCCAGTCAGGCTCAGCCTGTATCGCCGGATAGCCTCGCTGGCGTCAGCCGCCGAGGATGAGGCGATGGAGGCCGAACTAGTTGATCGCTTTGGCGCCGTGCCGCCTGAGCTGAAAAATCTGCTCGATGTGGTGGCGATCAAACGGTCCTGTCGTGCTGCCGGCGTTGAGCGTGTGGAAGCCGGGCCGAAAGGCATGGTGATCCAGTTCCGTGGCAATCACTTCGCCAATCCGGATGGTTTGATCCGCTGGATGGGAAAATGGACGGATGGCCAGATCCGCGTTCGTCCTGACCATAAATTGTCCATCGTGCGTGAGTTGCTCAATGCGCAGCGGGTTGGTCTGGCGCAGAAGGTGACGACTGTTCTGGCGAAGCTGGCGGCAAAAGTGGAGGGGTGAGAGCCCCAACCTGAACTGCCGCAGGTAGGAGAGAGCGTGATCTGTGGCCACGACATACTGAATTTCTGCCGGATTCAGCATGTCATGGCCGCAATCGAAATTAACTGGTGATAGATCTAGAAATTTATCAATGCCGTGACTTTGAAGCTGCGTCCCGGCTGTGAATAATATGCCTTTTTCACTGTGGAACTGTCGGGAATATCGAGAGCGCTGTAATACCGCTTGTTGAACATGTTGTACATCCCGGCCTGTATCTTCATGTTTGGAAAAAAGGCAGGTGAATACCATCCGTTCAGATCAAAGATGGCGTATCCGGGAGTCTTGTTCAGGGAGGACGAGGGATCCTGCACCTTGTTTCGGGCTGCGGCAAAAGTCGTGGAGAAATTTGCACCCCAGCGGTCGGACACATAACCGACACCGACAATTCCCCTGAATGGCGCAACGGAATTCAGATGCACATGTTCCTGCTGATCTTTTCCGTCGGAATAGGCAAGAGAGGTCCACGCCAGCCAATGCTCACCAAAGGTCCAGTTTGCACGGGCTTCAACACCGTAAATCCGCACACGCTGACGATTGACGTATTTGAAGACGCCAAATGGAAAGCTTCCGTCAATTCCGGCTTCATCCGCCGTTGTAGTGATCTGATCGATGAAGTTGTGATAATAATTGTCGTACACGGAAATATTCGCGCCGCGTTTTGAATCTCCATAACGGACACCGGCTTCCCAACCTCGGCTTGTTTCCGGCTTGAGCGCGGGATTGCCGATTGCAGCATAGGACCCTGTTCCGCCATAGGTCAGATAAAGCTCGTTTGCGGAGGGAGCGCGAAATGCCGTGTTATATTGGGCGTAAAGCGTGACCTTATCCGCCACACGGACTTCCGCCAGCACCTTGGGAGAAAAATGCGAGGTGCTGGAGGCCGCTGGAAATCCGTCATAAATGGCGTTGGCGGTATAGGACGCTGTCTGCTGCGGATTACGCTTATACCAGTCGAAGCGGAATCCGGGTGTGATGTGTAGCCATTCGTGTTTCCCGTATCCGATACGGTCCTGCACAATGGCGCCAAGATCCGTGCCGTGAACATTGGGCATGTCCGACTGGTTGTTGTGCAGATAGGCGCAGGCATAGATGGACGCAGTGCAGTTGTCCCGGCCAGCCGCATATTCACTGGTGTCGGTCAGATAGGCCTCGCCTCCAAGCGTGATTGCATGATGAAAAGGACCGGTAAAGACATTGGATGAAACAGAACCGGTCACGCCGTAGGATGACGTGGTCAGTTTGTCATTCCGGTCATAAATGCCGATTGGCGCGATCAGCCGGTTGGAGGCAGTGTTGGTGATGGTGTCGACCTTCTGCCAGTAGGCGATCAGATGCGCTTCACTTATGAAAGCGAGAGGATTGACGGACTTGTAGTCATAGCCGCCAGACACACGGGAACGTTTTGTTTCTTCCAGCGTATGATAGGTGCTGTAGGTGCTGTTTATATTTGACAGCGTGTTTTCATTGTAATTGCGATCGAAGACTTCTCCCGTCAGACCGATCCGGTGACCGCCTGCAAAATAATGCTGAATTTTTCCAAGAAAATTGCCCTGTGTGTAGGAAGCCGGGTCCCGTTTCGTTCGTGATGTTCCGACACCCCCCACGGTTCCCCGGTTGCCTGTCTGGCTGCCGTCCTGAAATCCACCCTGAACCAGAACGACAGTGTTATAGTAACGCGCTGCAAAGGCCTGATTGAGATAGGCGCTTTCGCTGGAACCGTCATAGGTCAGCTTTGTCAGACCTCCGACTGTCTTGCCGGGTTTGAGAATGTCTTCCGGTTCAAGAGTGCGCATTGCCACGACACCGCCCAGCGCACCGGTGCCGAAAAAGCTTGAACTCGCGTTCTTCACCACATCAATGGCGCTGAGCGAGTTGAAATCGTAGCCTGAAATACCGCCTTCAAGGCCGCGAGCGCCGTTATTGGTCCAGACACTGCGGATGCCGTCGATCGTGGTGAGAATGCGATTCTGGTCAAGGCCGCGCATATTGATCGACGAATTGTTCGTATTGAAATTCACCGCCGCGTCCACGCGACGGCTGTAATCGGAGATGTTGTCGATCATCCGGTCCTGGAAGGTCTTCATTGTGGTTGTCTGTGTCAGAACACGCGCTTTGCCGACATTGCTGTAATCCGCATCCGGATCGATCTTCATGGAGCCGACGAGATCCGTTGACCGCCCCTGAACCCGGAGGGGAGAAAGAGCAATCGGGGATATCGGAGAAGCGGCGGTTTGCGACGGTGCTGATGGCGCAGGCGTGTGCGACGAGGCTTTGGTTTTCTTCTCTGGCGAGATCGAAACAGCATCCTGCCCCAAAGCTGCCGATGAGACTGATGTGAGGAGAAATGCAGGAAATGCCAGAAGGAAGGAACATTTTACGGCATGGGCTGACCGAAGGAGAGGCATGACCATTAGCTTTCTTATTGAGAATTGTTCGCAACAAGAAACGGGTTAATCGGCAATGTCAAGATAGTGATATTGATTCTCATTTGCATTAATGCAAGACTTCATTGCTGAGGCATCAAAGTCACACCGGCGTATGCGGGGATCAGAAATGGACCGCCCGCTGCACCTGCTGTTTTTATAAGGTTTTATCACGCATGTTCATTGCTATGAATCGTTTCAAGGTGCGTCTGGATAGCGAAGACATGTTTCTCTCCCGGTGGCTGGATCGTGAGGTCAGCCTGCGCGATGTACCTGGCTTTGTTACGATCCATTTCATGAAAGGTGAGGTATACGACACCTATATTCTTTATGCGTCGGAGACGACATGGACCTCTCGGGAGGCCTTCGATGACTGGAAGCAGTCCGCTGCGTTCCGGGCAGCGCATCGTACTGCGGGTCAGGGCGAAATGCTGACGATCGAGCGGCGGGAATCGAATGGTTTCGAGGTTCTGAAAACGGTCAGTGCGCTATCCTGAGCGAGGAATACCACCATGGATATGAGAACGAAGCTGATAACGCGGCGTCTTTTCGGAACCGGTCTGGCTACGGGACTTCTCGCCGCAGGGAGCGCAGTTGGGGCGCTCGCCGCCGATGCGGCTGTTGTGACCGACTGCCGGGGGCGTCGGGTCAATCCGGGAAAGGCCCGCAGGATTGTCTCCGTGGGCGGCGCAGTTACGGAAACACTGTATGCGCTCGGAGCCGCGGACCGGATTGTCGGTGTGGATTCCACCTCGACCTGGCCGGAGGCGGCGCTGCATGACAAGCCCTCGGTCGGCTACATGCGGGCCCTGTCCTCCGAAGGGGTGCTTGCGCTCCGTCCCGATCTTGTCCTCACAATGAACAATGCCGGACCACCAACGGCTCTCGATCAGCTCATGGCGTCGCGCGTTCCGGTGATTTTTGTGGATTCCACACCCTCTGCGGAAGCGATCGTGGATCGGTCACGTTTTATCGCAAACCTGATGCAGGCTGGAGCAGAAGGTGATCGCCTGTGTGCTGATCTTTCACGACGTTTCGAGAGCCTGACGGCCTGGCGCGCTGCCCATCCTCTTGCGCAACGTGTGCTGTTCGTGATGCGCATGACGAACAATCGACCGATGGTAGCCGGAACCGGGACTGCGGCTGACGCCGTGATCCGATTGACGGGAGCCGTCAATGCGGGCGCTGCGATGCAGGGATACAAGATTGTAGATCAGGAAAATCTCATTGCCCTGAAACCCGATGTCATTCTTGTCATGGCTCAGGGAAGTGAGGACATCCGCAAAAATCTTCTGGCCGATCCGGGCTTCCGTCTGACATCGGCAGGCCGGTCCGGAGCGATCATTTCCATGGAAGGCGAGCGTCTTCTGGGATTGGGATTGCGCACGCCGGATGCGGCTCTTGAACTTGCGCAGAAACTCGCGGAGATGCCGGGGCGCACGGCTGGGCAACCCGGATGATGGCTCACCGCTCCATTCTGTTCTGGCTTCTGTTTCTATTGCCCAGTCTGCTGCTGATTACGATGGTGCTGTCAGTCAATATTGGCGCGACCGGTTTGCACTTTGATGCGTTGTGGCGTGGGGGAGATGATGCGGACGCCTCGGTGGCGTGGTTGGTGCTTACGCAGATCCGGGCGCCCCGTGTGGTCATGGCGAGCCTGACGGGTGCGGCCCTCGGTGCGTCGGGCGCGATCATGCAGGGGCTTTTTCGAAATCCACTGGCCGATCCGGGATTGATCGGTATTTCCGCAGGTGCTGGTCTGGCGGCTGCCTGTGTCATTGTTCTTGGCAGTGCAAGTGGTTTTTCCATTCTTTCCTCGGCGTGGGCAGTGCCAGCCGCTGGTGTTCTGGGCAGTTTTGGCGCGACGTTGACACTGTATCTTTTTGCGACACGCGAAGGCATTACGTCCATCACGCGCGTTCTTCTGGCGGGTGTAGCGTTTGGAACTCTTGCCGCCGCACTCACGGGTGTTCTTGTCTTTCGGGCCAATGATACAGCCCTGCGTGATCTGACTTTCTGGACCATGGGCAGTTTCGCAGGATCGACCTGGCCCCGTATCGTCATTCTATCTCCGTTTCTCATTGCGGCGACGGTTGGCGTCATATGGCTCGCCGGCCCTCTGAATGCGATGTTGCTGGGGGAGGGGGATGCGCGTCTGATGGGATATCCGGTCGAGCGTGTGAAAACGGTCGGCATGCTGACCGTCGCCTGCGCGGTGGGGCCTGCGGTCGCCTTCACCGGTGTCATTGGCTTCATCGGTGTCGTGGTGCCCCATCTGGTCCGGCTGATCACCGGTCCGGATCACAGGCTCGTGCTGCCGGGAAGCGTCCTTCTTGGGGCGGTATTGCTGACTGGCGCGGACACACTGGCGCGGACGCTGGCAAGCCCGGCTGATGTTCCGGTCGGAATTGTGACAGCCATTCTCGGCACACCGATTTTCGTCTGGCTTCTTGCCCGCACCCATGATGGAGTGGGTGTATGACAATTGCCCTCGAAAACGCTTTCTGGGAGGCAGGAAACCGGGCCATCGTAAATGATGTCTCGGTCGTGTTCTCTCCGGGGCAGGTGACGGCAATTGTCGGTCCTAATGGCGCCGGGAAAAGCTCCCTGCTTCGCCTCGCAAGCGGGCTTACGTCTCTTTCGCGCGGGAAGGTTCTGCTTGATGACCTTCCTCTCTCTTCCTTCAGTCCGGCAGTCATGGCGGCGCGGCGGGCGATGTTGATGCAGGATGGCGTCCTGACCGCACGCTTTACGGCCCGGCAACTGGTCGCGCTTGGAGCGTCCGTCTCGGCTGCTCACCTGCCGCATGTGAAGCGTATTGCGATGGCGGATGAGATTCTGGATCGGGTGGGCCTGCCTGCTTTTGCCGGGCGGGATGTGATGAGCCTGTCGGGCGGCGAACGCCAGCGCGTGCATCTTGCCCGTGTGCTGATGCAGCTTGAAGCGGCCGCGATTGATACTTCTCCTGGGTTTCTGCTTCTTGATGAGCCGATTTCCGCACAGGATCCTGCGCGGCAGGAACTCATTCTGAGGATCGCCAGAGCGCACGCCGACCGTGGTGGCGGGGTCGTAATGGTGTTGCACGATCTGAACTGGGCGGCAGCGTGCGCCGACAGGATCGTGGTCGTCCATGACGGACGGATCTACGCTCAGGGTAAGCCACAGACAGTGCTCTCAGGCGCCTTGGTCCGTTCGGTTTTCGGGCTTGCGGAAGAATGCGTGCGCACGCATGAGCGGACAGGAAAACCCTATATGCTTCCGCATGATATCATGCATTGAAAGGAACAATCATAACCATGAACAAATACATCGCGATGAACCGTTTCAAGGTGCTTCCGGAAAGTGAGGAAGCTTTCCGTAGCCGCTGGCTGGATCGGGAAGTCCTGCTCAAGACGGTTCCCGGTTTCATAAGCTTTCAGTTTCTGAAAGGTCCTGAGAAAGACGGATACATTCTCTACGCATCTCACACCGTCTGGGCATCTTATGACGCCTTTATCGGCTGGACCAACTCGGAGCAGTTCCGTCAGGCTCATGCTGGTGCAGGGCAGGGTAAGCCTCAGACAGCCGGTCCACCAGTTTTCGAGGGCTTCGAGGTGCTTCAGGATATTGAGCTCTGAAGTACAAAATAATGAAGAGGCGAAAGCTGGTTTGTCAGTCTGTTGAAAGTCGGCAATCGCCTCATCTGCTCCAGATGACCAATCGTTCTGACGACCCCAATAGTCATTGTTATGATTGATGGGCCCGGTTTTGCACCAGACAACAGAATCAAATGCGTGATCTGCCTCCGCCACATAGGCGGCGGAGGCAGATCATATTCGAACCTGTTAGACGTTCACGGTCTCGTACATCCCGTCGAAATGTACTTCTCACCAACTTTTGATCAACCTTGGGCATATCTGAAAAAGAGACGTGCTGAATCTTCTTTCAGGAGCTCCAGTTTTTTGAAAAATCAGCATATAGCGTCAGGCCGCCATCAATATAGAGTGTCTGGCCGGTAATATACGACGCCTTTTCGGAAGCGAGAAACAGAACGGGTTCAGCGATTTCGTCGGGCTCTCCCGGACGCCCCATGGGAATATGTGATGACACAGCATCATATTTCTCCGGATCATTGACCCACGTATCATTCATGGGCGTGAGGATCGCCCCAGGCGCAACGCCGTTTACGCGGATACCGCGTGATGCGTATTCCAACCCCCATGTCTTGACCATGTTGCCCACCGCGCCCTTGCTGGCGGAGTAGGCCAGAAACGCAGGTTTCGGGATGATCTGGTGAACCGAACTGTTGATGATGATGCTGCCCTTCTTGCCGGTGCCCAGCCAGCGTTTAAGCACCTCCCGCACGCAGAACATCACGCCCGTGACATTGACGTTCATCACTTTCATGAAGTCGTCATGCGTCACATCTTCGGAAGGAGATTCCGATAGAATCCCTGCGTTGCAGACGAGAACATCAAGGTCACCAAATTCACGGAAAGCCTGATCAATCGCGTCGATCACAGCCTGTTCATCGACCACATCGGCAGGACAGGAGAGGTGAGGACCGGAACTGACAGGGGGAAGGGAAGGAAGGAAGGCGTCCAGTTTTTCCTTGTGACGCCCGTTGACGGCAACGCGAGCGCCTTCCCGTGCGAATGCGTGCGAAATAGCCTGTCCAATGCCCTGACTGCCTCCACTGACAAAGACTTTCTTGTTCTCAAAATGCTTTGCAGCAGGTGTCGGGGGCATAAAAATTCTCCTGAACGTGAATGATCTGGGGAATCAATGCGTGAAAAGAGCGAGGGTTGCGCAAAAAACTGTTTCTGAACAATCGGCTTGAATGCGCATTCAAAGACCCTCGCTGAAGTCATTGCGCATCCGTTTCCCTTTCGTATAGGATTGTTGCGTCATCGCAAGAAAGAGAGCGGGTAAGAATGCGGGTTGCCGGACTTCAGACAGCAGGAACGCCTGGTGACGTGGATGCCAATCTGCGGGAACTGGATCAGGCTGCCGGGGAGGCACGTACTCGCGGAGCCGATCTGCTGGTCACACCGGAACTGTTTGTGACGGGTTACGATATTGGTGAACGCCTGTTTGAACTCGCCAGGACAGACCCGCTTCCCGCGATCAAAGAGATAGCCAGCCGACACGGCCTCGCCATCCTCGTGGGCTTTGCGGAAAGTGTTGTGGAAGGCCTCTATAACAGCGCCGTCATGGTGACGCAGGATGGGCATGAAATGCTGCGTTACCGGAAGCAGCATCTGTTTGGCGAACTTGACCGCCATTTTTTCCTGCCGGGAAATGCCAATCCTGAAGTTGTGTCATTCATGGGTATCCGGATTGCCACAATGATCTGTTACGACGTGGAATTTCCTGAATATGTGCGGGCCACGGCTCTGGCGGGATGTGAACTGCTTCTCGTGCCGACAGCACAGATGGAGCCTTTCACCTTTATCGCCCGTGAAGTGATCCGTGCGCGGGCATGGGAAAATCAGATCTATCTCGCCTACATCAACCATGATGGGAGCGAAAGTAATACAGAATATGTAGGGAACAGTCAGATCGTGGCTCCGGACGCCTCTGTTCTGGCGCGGATCGAGCATGGCGACGGTCTGATTATCGCCAATGTGGAACCCGGCCTGGTCGCCAGAGCCCAGCACGAAAACCCCTATCTTCAGGACAGACGGCCATCCGCCTACGGATCTCTGATCTCCGACACACGAAAGGAAAGAGCATGAAGAATACGGACACCTTTTCGTCGCAAGGGCGTCTTTCCGGTAATCTGGGTGTGGCGGAAATCATTTTCATGGTCGTGGCGGCTGCTGCGCCGTTGACTGTGGTCAGTGGAAACGTGCCGCTCGCCATTGCGCAGGGAAATGGTCCTTACGCTTGGACCGGTTTTGTTGCGGCCGCGCTGGTGCTGATGCTGTTTTCCATCGGTTTCGTCGCGATGACGCCCTTCATGAAAGAGGCTGGCGCATTTTTTTCCTATATCCGGGAAGGGCTCGGTAAACGTATCGGCTGTGGTGGAGCTTTTGTGGCGCTGCTGACCTATACCGCCATTCAGGTCGGCGTGTACGGGTTCTTCGGCTGGGCGGTTGATGATGCTGTCAGGGAGTGGGGTGGTCCGCATCTCCCTTGGTGGCTTTATGCCTTTGGCGTGCTGGCTGTGGTGGGTGTGCTCGGTTACCGGCATATCGAACTCAGTTCGCGTGTTCTCGGCATCGCACTGATTCTGGAAATTGGTGTCGTGGTCATCATGAATGCTGCAATCGTGATGCACCCTTCTCCTGTTCCGCCTCCCGTGACGACAGGCGCCGCAGAGCCCATGGGACCATTTGCTGTGGCGCTTCTCTTCGCCATCACGGGTTTTCTGGGGTTCGAGGCCACTGCGATCTTCCGTGACGAGGCGCGTGATCCTGAGCGCACCATTCCCCGTGCGACTTATGGCGCCGTGGCGATCATTGGTGTGTTTTACGCCTTTTCCTGCTGGTGTCTGATTGAAGCGTGGGGCGTGGACTCGGTCACAGCCGTCACCCGGAAATATCTGGCGGACGGCGGTAACATGATTCTGGACACAGCCAGCCGCTATGTGGGCACAGGCATGCGCAACGTCATGGAAGTGCTGCTGCTGACCAGCCTGTTCGCCTGCCTGCTGTCATTTCACAACATCATTGCCCGTTATCAGCTTGTTCTCGGTCGTGAAGGTATTCTGCCCGGTTTTCTGGCGCAGACCCATTCCCGTCATTCTTCACCGCACAGCTCTTCTCTGGTCCAGACCATCACAGCGATCCTGCTGGTCGGTGTTGCTGCACTGTCCGGGGCCGATCCTCTGGTGACGGTTTTCGGTTCGATGGCCGGTATCTCGACAGTGGGGATCGTGCTCCTGATGATTCTCACATCACTAGCGGTTGTCATGTTCTTTCGGAACAATAAGGTGAAGCAGGGCGGCAGCCTGCAGACAAACTGGTGTCCGGTTCTGTCCGTATTCGTTCTGGTGAGTGTGCTGTTCATCATTCTCGACAACTTCACGACCATTACAGGGCTTTCTCTGGGGATCAGTACATTTCTGGCTGTGATGCCCTTCGTCGCTCTTCTGGGCGGGTGGTGCCTCGGTGGACGTGGGGTAAGCGTTGCAGAGCAGATGCCGCAGGGGCAGGAGGTATAATCGTACTGTTTTACAAATATAGGGGAGCGCATCGCTCTTCTCCCCGATATTTTAAGTCTGTGGAAAAGAGCTTTGTTTTTTATGGAGCAGCGATAAAACCTCCTGAAATTTTCATGCCGGATTTCTGTCTATCCAGAAGACAATAAAAAAGCCGGGTATCTTGTACCCGGCCCTCTACTGATGAATTGATCAGAATTTACTTCTTTTCGAACGCGCCCGCGATCGTCAGGGCCACGTCGTCACCCACTACCGGCAGATATTTGCTGACACCGAATTCACTGCGTTTCACCGTGGCCGTGCCTTCAAAACCGATTGTATAGGCCTTGTCCATCGGGTTGACGCCTGCGCCGATAAAGTGGGCGTGGAGCGTAGCAGGTTTGGTGATGCCGTGAATGGTCAGGTTTCCGGCGATATCGGCTTCACCTTCACCCGTCGGTGTGACTGTGCTGGAAACGAAGGTTGCCGTCGGGAACCTGGCTGCATCAAACCAGTCGGAATTTTTCAGCTCATCAGTGAGACGGGTGCTTGTCGTCTGAACGCTGTCGATTTTCAGCGTGACATCAAGTTTCGTCTTGTCGATGTGCTTTGAATTGAATTTCAGCGTGCCGGAAGCATCGGAAAAGAGGCCGCTGTAGTTGGTAAAACCGAAATGCAGCAGGGAGAAAATGACCTGTGTATGTCCCGGCTCGATCGCATACTGACCCGATGGAACGTCAGTCGGAAGCGGTGCGGCGCTGGCGGTTCCCAGCGTGGCGATCAGGCCGAGAGCGGCAAGAGAGGACGTAAGGAATGTTCGTTTTTTCATTGATTTTATCCTTGTTTGAAACGGGTCGTTAACCGAAACGGAAACCCGAGAGAGCTTTTCCCATCACGATATCGCTGTATGTGCGGACGCCGCGATCCTGACCTGCGGCGCCAGCAGCGATCATGATGGAAAGAAGATGTTCTTCGCGAGGGTGGCATATCCGTGCGCCCGGCGCCTGTTCCCAGTTGAGCAGCGCCTGATCCCGGTCCTCGGAAGCGGCTTGCACGGCCCGGGAAAGCCAGGTGTCGAATGTCCGCGCGATGGCGTCTGTCGCGGGATCGCCCGTCATGAACTGTCGGAGATTGTGATAGCTCATGCCGGTAGCGACGATCAGGATATTCTCGTCCCGCAAAGGGGCGAGAGCCCGACCAGCACGCATTTCCTCGGCAGCATTCATGTCCTCACGCAGGGACAACTCCACGATGGGAATGTCGGCCTCCGGAAAGGCAAGCATGAAGGGGATGAACACGCCGTGATCCAGTCCGCGACTGTCATCTTCGGCGCTCGATATGTCAGCCTGCGCGAGCAATGACCGCACTCGGGCGGCAAGAGCTGGTGAGCCGGAAGCCGGATATTTCAGGTGATAGGTATGATCGGGAAATCCGTAATAGTCATAGAACAGGGAATGCCTCTCTGCTGTCGTGACTGTCGGCACGCGGGTTTCCCAATGCCCCGAAACCACGAGAATGGCTGAAGGTTTACGCGGCAGCGTGGCGGCAACGCTCCGGAGATGGGCTTCCATCCTGTCCCACCCCGGCCAGTCCATGAAGAAGCATGGCCCACCGCCGTGTGGCAGAAACAGAACGGGCTGACGTTCCTCTCTGGTGATGGCGGTGTCAGTCATGGGGATGCCTTCCGGTAATGTCCTTTATCAAACAATGGCATCCAACCTGAGTTGTGATAATGCCTGTTTCAGGCAAGATATCTGGAACTGTGAGTGTGAGATGCTGGACCGGGTGACAAGCATGCAGGTCTTCGTGCGTGTGGTTTCGCAGGGCAGTTTCGCCGCCGCCGCACGCACCCTGTCTCTCTCCCAGACCATGGTGACGCGACATATTGTGGCGCTGGAGGAACGGTTGGGGGTGACGCTGTTTCACCGCAGCACGCGCCGTCTGTCTTTGACGGAAGCGGGGCAGAGTTATCTTCTGGGGTGCCAGAGGGTGCTGGGCGATCTCGATGAAATGGAACATGAGGTCGCCGCCGGCGGGCGTGAACCACGGGGAAGATTGCGTCTGAACGCGCCCGTGTCTTTCGCCATTCGGTATCTCGGACCGGTATTGCCGGAATTCAACAGACGATACCCCAAGGTTTCCGTGGAACTCGGGCTGGATGACGGTCTGGTGGATCTGATCGCGCAGGGTTGGGATCTGGCTCTGAGAATCAGGCGGATGGAAGCGAGCAGCCTGAAGGCGCGCAGGCTGACTTCTATTCGTTTTGTTGTGTGTGCCGCGCCGTCTTATCTCAAACAGCATGGTAAGCCGAAAACAGTGGCTGAACTCGGCTCTCATGTGTGCCTTGGTTACACGCTCAGTGATGCCGTTGGCGTCGGGCGCTGGAGCTTCGGCAGGAACGGCGAGGTGACGGTTCCGGTGTCCGGGCCGTTGAGCGCAAACAATGGCGATGTGCTGATGCAGGCGGCTCTGGCCGGAATGGGGGTTATCTACCAGCCTCTGTTTATTGTGGCTGATTCGGTTCGGAGTGGAGAACTGGAAATTCTCGATCTGGACATGCCGCTTTTGGAAGGGCCGGAATTGCAGGCGGTCTATGCGCCTGCCCTTACCGTACCACTCAAGACCCGCGTGATGATTGATTATCTGGTGGAATGTTTTGGAGAAACACCACCATGGGAGGTCTGAAAAAGATGTTGCCCTGAACGAAACGGGCAGGACAACACCTTGCGACACGAGGGAGAGCCCCCGATAAATCAGCGACTCATCAACACAAGCTGCGTGTTGTTTTCCAGAACATGCCGCGTCACGCCGCCAAGAATAAGCTGACGCAGACGGGAGTGGGAATAGGCGCCCATCGCCAGCATGTCTGCTCCGAAGTCCTGACAGGCTCCGAGCAGTCCTTTTCCGATATCGCGGTCAATGGCCTGAAACTCCTGCCGGTCGGCTGCGATGCCGTGCATGGAAAGATAGTCCACGACTTCCCGGGCGTCGGGGCCACGCCTCTGATAATCCTCGCAATGAAGAACACGCACTCTCTCGGACGTGCTGGCCCAGGCGAGAACCCCACGGAGAGCTGAGGCTGCTTCTGCCGTTCCATTCCACGCGATGCACACGCGCTTCACGAAATGAGGCATGGGCGCGCGGGGTGCGATGACGGCGGGACGTCCGCTGTCGAAAAGCACGGCGTGAAGGGCCTCGGAAGAGGAAACCTCATCCCCGCTGTCAGGGTGCGGCACCAGTGTGAAATCGGAAAGCCGGGCATGCCATGGGATGACCTCGCTTTCTGTTCCTTTGAGGACGTTAAAGCTCATGCTTGGCCGTCCCTGTGGAAACGGAATACGGGGAGGTACGGCTTCGATGTCCGGTGTCCGGCTGGCGAAGTCCTCAAAGGCGTTTTGCACTTCGCGGGACCGCTTGCCGCCTTCCTTTTCGGCGGAGGCGATGAGTTCTTCCACCATGCCGCCGGTCAGACCTTCGCCTGCGAGAGGCGCAATGTCGCGCCCGTCCGAGCGGACATGCAGAACGGCGAGGTGAGCCGAAAAGCGGCGGGCGAAGTTGGCGCCGGAGACAAAAGCGGCTTCGGCGTTGCGTGCGCTGCTGAGAGGAAGAAGAATTTTACTGACCTGCTTCATGATGCGCTCCTGCCGGTAGAGGCTGTTATTCTTATTGTACAGGATAAACGCACGAAACGGGCAAGAGTTACATTGCTGAGTGTTATGCGATGGAGGAAAAAGAGGGAAATGAGAGGAAATCCTATCTTGTCAGGGCACTGTTCTTTGGATTTCCCGCTTGTTCCTGTTTTTGGAACGGCCTCTCATTTGCAGAAGCCCATCGTCATCTGAATATTTTTCTGTCTTCTCTCTTTCTCTATGTTGTATGAATTCTTATGAAAGGGAAAGAAAATCTATTTTAAGGCACATATATGAAATTATTTGTATTCTACCTGGGTGGCGCAGCTCCGGGCGCCAATATCGAAGTGCATGACGTTCAGTTCGCGGTGGCCGAAAAACCGGAAGACGCTTATCCCGCCTTGGTGGAAAGGTGGTTCGGAACCCGTAACTCCCTTCACATTGATGCTTATGGCGTCGTGGAATGGGCGGATGGCTTTGCTGTGACAGTGCAGAAAGAGCGCCCGGGATACGAAAGAAAGTTATATTTCATCAATATGGGTGGTTACGAAAAAGGCGCGCTTAGGGAAGAGCACGAATTTGCTTTTCTGGTTGCTGAATCAGCCGATGAGGCAAAAGCGAAGGCCAGAGGTATTTTGCTGTCAGGCCGGTCTCATCGTCACAGAGATAATTTTATGGAGGTTGATGATTGCGTTCCGCTGGAACAGATCGAAGGCCTGTATATCCACTTGACCCCACAGGAAGAAGGTGAGCCTGTCGTGGCGGCGTGGCAGGGCTATCAAAAAATTTAGACGCTTCTGTAGAAAGACCATGGAGGCGGAAATGTACTTTTCGCCATCCAACGATGAGAGGCTCAGTCCAATCCATCATGGGACTGTCCAAAAACCTACAGATCCATCCTATACCGGACAAAATCATCCGCTTTGACAAATTCGTCATAGAGCTTGCGGGCGGGATTGTTTTCCCGTGTGTGCCAGTAAAGCCGTGACCAGCCCTGTTTCCTGCCGAGATCGACAAGATCCCGGATCAGGGCGCGGCCCACACCGCCGCCACGGGCCTCGGGCGTCACAAACAGATCTTCCAGATAACAGATCGGTTCTGCGACCCATGTGCCTTCATGCAGAACGTTATTGGTAAAGCCGATAACTTTTCCTGCTTTTTCAGCAACGCGGCAGAAAAGAGGATTGGTTGCGTCAAGCAGGCGTTCCCACGTGCGGCGGGTCACGTCCGGTGGTACGGTCGCCTCGTAAAACCGGTTATAGCCCGCCCATAATTGGCGCCATGCGATTTCATCGGAGGCCTGGATGTCCCTTATGACAGGAGGGATATTCATATGCAGTCTCCGAATGATAATCGCCTTATGGATAGAGGCGCGTCACGTCCCATGCGTCCGCGCCATGACGGACCCAGATGGCGCGGTCATGCAGACGGTATGGACGATCCTGCCAGAATTCGAAACGATCTGGCAACAGTCTGAAGCCTGACCAGTTGGCGGGGCGGGGAATATCCTGACCGGCATACTTCTCTTCGACATCGTGGATGCGCTTCTCGAAGGTGGCGCGGTCGGGCAGGGGACGGGACTGGTCGGAAGCGATGGCGCCGATCTGCGACATGCGACGGCGGGTGGCGAAGTAGGCGTCGGCTTCCTCCGGCGTCACGGGGGTGATGGTGCCTTCGATGCGGATCTGACGACGCAGGCTTTTCCAGTGGAACAGCAGGGCGGCGACCGGTGTTGCGGTCAGTTCACGTCCCTTGCGGCTTTCAAGGTTGGTGTAGAAACAGAAGCCTTTCCGGTCGATCCCCTTGAGCAGGATGATGCGGGCGGAAGGGCGTCCTTCCGGCGAGACGGTGGCGAGCGTCATCGCGTTCGGGTCGTTGGGCTCGGACGCTTCCGCATCCTTCATCCAGGCGGCGAAGAGATCGAACGGATCGGCCGAGAGTTCGATCAACGGCAGGTTTTCTGGGTCCTGCTGGGCGTTACACATGAGCGTTCTCCGTTTCTCTGTCACGAGTGGAAAGGATTCTTGTTCTGTCCGGGGTTGTTCCCGCACGCGTGTTGTGCAACGACCCGAGCCATATTGTCATCATTGTAACAATAGAGGCTTTCGTATGACTGAGGACACCCTTGCGCCGGCCACCGGCACTCTGATGCGCGGAAAGAAAGGCCTTGTCATGGGTGTGGCGAATGATCGCTCCATCGCATGGGCCATCGCGAAAGCCGTTGCGGCGCAGGGCGGTGAACTGGCCTTTACCTATCAGGGCGAGGCGCTCGGCAAACGCGTCCGTCCGCTGGCTGACAGCATTGGCTCCAGCCTCGTGCTGCCGTGCGACGTGTCCGATGACGCTGCGATCGACGAGACATTCTCCGTGCTCGAAAAGGAATGGGGCGGTCTGGACTTTGTCGTTCACGCCATTGGCTGGGCGGACAAGCAGTATCTGCGTGGCCGTTATGTTGACACTCCCCGCGAGGCTTTTCTCACGGCTCTGGACATTTCCTGCTACTCTTTCACGGCTGTCGCCCGCCGGGCCTCTGCTTTGATGAAAGATGGCGGCTCGCTGCTGACCCTGTCCTATCTCGGGGCCGAGCGTGTCATGCCGCACTACAATGTCATGGGCGTCGCCAAGGCGGCTCTGGAAGCATCCGTTCGCTACATGGCTGCGGATCTGGGACAGGACGGCATTCGCGTGAACGCGATTTCTGCTGGTCCGATCAAGACGCTGGCGGCCAGCGGTATCGGCGATTTCCGCTATATTCTCAAGTGGAATGAATATAACGCTCCGCTTGAGCGTAACGTGGCGCTGGAAGAAGTTGGTGGTGCGGGCCTTTACATGCTGTCCGACCTCTCCCGTGGTGTGACCGGTGAGGTGCATCATGTGGATAGCGGCTACCATATTGTCGGCATGAAGAACCCGAAGGCTCCCGATATTTCGGTAGCCGGCGAGTAAGAACGGGAGCGGTCTGGGATGTCCTACAACACGTTCGGGCATATGTTCCGTGTCACGACCTGGGGCGAGAGCCACGGGCCGTCGATCGGGTGCGTGGTGGATGGCTGTCCGCCGCTGCTGGATCTGACCGAAGAGGATATCCAGCCGTTTCTGGACAAGCGCCGCCCGGGGCAGTCTTCCTTCACGACGCAACGTCGCGAACCGGATCAGGTGAAAATCTGTTCGGGTGTGTTTGAGGGCAAGACAACCGGCACGCCGATTTCGCTGGTGATTGAGAACACTGACCAGCGGTCCAAAGATTACGGCGATATCGCCCAGACCTTCCGTCCCGGTCATGCTGATCTGGCCTATCAGACCAAATACGGTATCCGCGATTACCGGGGCGGCGGTCGTTCCTCTGCCCGTGAAACGGCGATGCGTGTCGCAGCAGGCGCGATTGCCCGCCGTGTGCTCGGGGAAAATATCCGCATTCGTGGCGCTCTGGTGCAGATCGGCAAGCATGCCATCGACCGCAGCCGCTGGGACTGGAGCGAGGTCGAGCGCAATCCGTTCTTTTCCCCTGACCCGGAAAGCGTTCCTGTCTGGGAAGAGTATCTGGGCGCTATCCGCAAGGCGGGCTCGTCGGTCGGTGCGATCGTCGAGGTGGTCGCTGAAGGCGTTCCGGCTGGTCTCGGCGCGCCGCTTTACGGCAAGCTGGATGCTGATCTTGCCGCCGCCCTGATGAGCATCAACGCCGTCAAGGCCGTGGAAATCGGTGATGGTTTCGAAACCGCCGCCTACGAAGGCCCGGACAACGCTGACGGCATGCGGATGCAGGATGAAGAAGTCGCCTTTCAGAGCAATCATGCGGGCGGTATTCTCGGCGGCATCTCGACGGGGCAACCGATCGTCGCACGTTTTGCCGTCAAGCCGACCAGTTCCATGTTGATCCCGGTGCATTCGGTCAATCGTTCCGGCGAGAATGTCGATGTCATCACCAGGGGGCGTCATGACCCCTGCGTCGGCATCCGTGCGGTTCCGGTTGGCGAGGCGATGCTGGCCTGTGTTCTGGCGGATCATCTGCTGCGTCATCGTGGGCAGGTCGGACGTCTCTGACGGGCTGTCTCCGCGTCTGAACGAAGACTTTCCCTTTTCAAATCGACCACAAATCCTTAAGGCGACAGGCTTGTCCCTTATCGCCTTACAGGAGCTGTTTCCATGATCCGAGTCAGCGAGATCCGTCTGCCGCTGGAACATGCTCCAGAAGCCCTGCCGGAAGCGCTGGCCCGGCGTCTGGGGATGAACATATCGGACATCACTGAATTCTCTGTCGTCCGGCGCGGATATGATGCCCGCAAGCGCGGACGGATCGTGCTGGTCTATTCGGTTGACTGCGCTCTGCCGGATGAAGCGTCAGTTCTGAGCAGACACAACGATGATCCTCAGATCAGGATCACGCCTGAAACGCAGTATGAACCGGTGGCTGTGGATGTCCCGGCTCTGGTGGCCCAGCCGGATTTTCGACGTCCTGTTGTCGTGGGCGCCGGTCCCTGTGGGCTGATGGCCGCGCTCATTCTGGCGCAGATGGGCCTGAAACCGATCATTCTCGAGCGGGGTAAGCCTGTGCGCGAGAGAACGGTCGATACGTTCGCCCTCTGGCGTAAATCGGAACTGACGCCGGAAAGCAACGTGCAGTTCGGTGAAGGCGGGGCCGGCACCTTCTCGGATGGCAAGCTTTACACCCGCGTGAATGACGCCCGCCATCTGGGGCGCAAGGTGCTGGATGAGTTCGTCCGCGCCGGGGCTCCTGAAGAAATTCTCTATCTGTCAAAACCGCATATCGGCACGTTCCGGCTTGTCTCGATGGTCGAGCATATGCGTAGGGAGATCGAGGCGGCTGGCGGGACCTATCGCTTCTACACACGGGTCGAACGGCTGCTTCTTGACGAAAACAGGCAGGTTCGCGGCGTGCGCCTGTCGGACGGCGAGGAAATCCTGACCCGTCACGTCATTCTGGCCGTGGGACACAGTGCACGTGACACATTCGAGATGCTCCATGCCGAAGGCGTGGCGATGGAAGCCAAGCCGTTCTCCATCGGCGTGCGGATCGAGCATCCCCAGTCCCTGATCGACGCCGACCAGTTCGGTCCGCAGGCAGGTTCGGAAATACTGGGAGCAGCAGACTACAAGCTGGTGCACCGGACGGAGGACGGGCGAGGGGTCTATTCCTTCTGCATGTGTCCGGGCGGCACGGTCGTCGCGGCGACGTCTGAGCCGGACCGTGTCGTCACCAACGGAATGAGCCAGTATTCCCGCGCCGAGAGAAACGCCAATGCGGGGATCGTGGTCGAACTGCGACCTGGCGTGGACTATCCCGATGATCCTCTGGCGGGCGTGGCGTTCCAGCGGCGTTGGGAAAGTCAGGCGTTTGTCGCTGGCGGCGGCGATTATAAAGCACCCGGACAGCGCGTGGAAGATTTTCTGGCGGGGCGTCCTTCCACCCATCTGGGAACTGTCACGCCGTCCTATCGTCCCGGTGTGACGCCCACGAGCCTTGATCGCTGTCTTCCTGACTTTGTCTGTGCCGCTATTCGTGAGGCTCTGCCAGTCTTTGCTCGCAAGCTGTCGAGTTTTGCGCTGGGTGATGCGGTGATGACGGGCGTGGAGACGCGCACTTCGTCTCCTCTTCAGATCCCTCGCAAGGATGACGGCGAAAGCCTCAACACACCCGGACTGTATCCCGCCGGTGAAGGCGCGGGTTATGCGGGCGGCATCATGTCGGCGGCGATGGACGGCATCCGCATAGCGGAAGCTGTGGCGCTGGCGCTGGCAGGACGACAGGCGAGCGGCCTGCTGCGGGGGAAATCCGACAGTCTTGCCTGATCCAGAAAGCCGGACTTGCGAAAATGCCGGGTTTGGGTTGTTGTGACGGAAAACCAGCCGGGGTCATGACCGGTGAAAAGGGAGCCGCCCATGCGTGCCGTTGGCTATCAGAAATCATTGCCGGTAACAGACGAGAATGCGCTCGTTGATATCGAGCTTCCGGACCCTGTCGCCTCGGGTCACGATCTTCTGGTTGAGGTGAAGGCTGTTTCCGTCAATCCGGTCGATGCGAAGGTGCGGATGCGGGCGGAGCCTGCTCCCGGAGAGTGGAAAGTTCTGGGATGGGACGCTGCTGGTATCGTTCGGGCTGTTGGCCCGGAGGTGAAGCGTTTCCGCCCCGGTGATGAAGTCTGGTATGCAGGAGCTGTCACACGACAGGGGTGCAATAGCGAACTGCACCTCGTTGATGAACGGATTGTTGGCAAGAAGCCTCGCACCCTGAGTTGGGCTGAAGCGGCAGCCATGCCGCTGACGGCTGTGACGGCGTGGGAAATGCTGTTTGATCGCCTCGATATCACGCGCCCGATTCCCGGTGTATCGCAGGCTCTGCTCATTATCGGAGCTGGTGGCGGTGTGGGATCCATGGCGGTTCAGCTCGCCCGTCGTCCGGGGAATGTGACGGTGATCGGCACGGCCTCGCGTCCGGAAACGGCGGAGTGGGCAAAAGCGCTGGGTGCGGAGTATGTGCTTGACCACAGCAGGCCGCTCGCTCCCCAGATCGAGGCGCTGGGGCTGGGTGGTCCGGGCTATGTCTTTTCCATCACGCAGACTGACAGGCACTTTGCTGATGTCGTGAAACTGATCGCGCCTCAGGGGCGGTTCGGTCTCATCGACGATCCACCGTCTCTCGATATCATGCCTTTCAAGGCCAAAAGCGTTTCGGCGCATTGGGAACTGATGTTCACCCGCTCAACTTTCCAGACAGCGGATATGATCCGTCAGGCGGAAATTCTGGAAGAAGTGTCCAACCTGGTGGATGCAGGCGTGCTCAAAACGACCCTGAGCGACGTGGCGGGTCCGATCAATGCGACCAATCTTCGACGTGCGCATGCCCTGCTGGAAAGCGGAACGGCGAAAGGCAAGATCGTACTGGAAGGGTTTGGAGCGTAACTCTGTCCTCTTCTGGAAGTAAGGCTTTTCAATAATCGGTTCTGATGAAGCTTTGTGCATTGAACTTTGCACAAATACGGTTTTGCTATAGGACCAGCGTCAATTTTGGGACAATGGCGAGAAACTGTTCAATGAAGGAAGCGGCGGAAACTTTGTCTGAACAGTCGCCGCGTATTGCTGTTCTGGTCCCCTGTTACAATGAAGAAGTTACGATCGGAACCGTAGTGCGTGATTTTCGAGCCGCGCTGCCTTTCGCCACGGTGTATGTCTACGACAATAATTCCAGCGACAGAACGCGGGAAATAGCGAGAGCTGAAGGTGCTGTCGTCCGTCAGGAGTTCATGCAGGGTAAGGGGAATGTCATCCGTCGCATGTTCGCGGATATCGATGCTGATTACTATATCCTCGTGGATGGGGATGCGACATATGAGGCTGCTGCTGCACCTCGCATGCTTAAGGAGGCCATCGACAACCATTTCGATATGGTGACGGGACTGAGGGTGACGGATCGGAAGGCTGCCTATCGGCCCGGCCATGTTCTCGGGAACAAGGTTCTGACGTCACTGGTCCAGCATTTTTTCGGGCGTGCAACGGATGACATGTTATCTGGCTATCGGGTGTTTTCACGCCGGTTTGTGAAATCTTTTCCTGCTGCGTCATCGGGTTTTGAAACTGAGACGGAATTTACAGTGCATGCGCTTCAGCTCAGCATGCCGATCAGTGAAATTCCGACCAGATATATTGAACGTCCTGAAGGTTCGACCTCAAAATTGAATACCTGGAGTGATGGTGTCAGAATTCTGACGACGATTATTCAATTGGTTAAGCAGGAGCGCCCTCTATTGTTCTTTACGATTATTGCCTTGTTTCTGGCATTTGTGGGTGTCGTTCTTGGAGTGCCGGTGGTGGCGGATTATATGCGATCCGGGTTTGTCCCCCGATTGCCAACTGCTGTTCTCGCAACGGGATGTGAAATATTGGCCGCCCTGTCACTGGTTTGTGGCCTGATCTTGGATAGCGTGGCTGCAGGCCGTTTGGAAGTAAAGCGTTTGGCTTATATTTCATGTGGCTGCTTTAATGTGGAATGAATAAATTTTTATGGTTCTATACTAAGAAATTGCCTTCGTTCTGTAATGCTGTTTTGTCTCGATACTATGTCATGTGATTTGTGGGTGTTTTGTGGTGGTTCGTAAAAGTTTTTTCTTCCCTTTGGCGTATATAGTATTTGCTTTGGTGGCAGTTTCAGCAAGTATCTTGCTTACCCCTCCCGGGCAGGTTGTCGATGAGATGCCCCATTTTGCTCGGGCTGCATTTCTTGCAGAAGGAGGTGTCGTAGGACATCGGCTTTCGCCAGTTGCCAGCGGGGGACTTTTGCCCTGCAATTTCAACTTGGTATATCTGGATTTCGAGAGACCGCCTTCGAAGAGAATTGAGCCGGGACAGCCTAACACATTTACCGATAGGCCCTGGAATGAGGAACTCTGTTTCGTCGGATTTCCCAATACGGTTATCTATGCTCCATTCACTTATATACCTGCGGCGTTGACGATATGGGGAGTGCGACATACCCATATGACGATAATTCAGACAAGCTATGTAGTCAGAATTATGAATGGGTTTATTTCAGTTTTACTTTGTGCCGCAGGAATTGCATTGGCGCGGCGTGGTGTTCTGTTTCTAACGGCCATTGCCAGCATGCCTATGACCATAGCTTTGGCTGGTTCCTGTTCGCAGGATGGTATTCTGATAGGGCTCGCGGTTCTGGTTGCGGGTATTCTCACGCGTCTTGATCGTTTTACCGGGATCAGCCTGAAAAACTGGGTTTTCCTAAGCATCTTTTTCGCCATATTTGCAGTTAGTAAGCCGCCCCTTCTTATGTGCTCGCTGATTCCGGCTGTGTTTATGCTGAGAAGAAACAAGCTTATGGCTCTGCTGCCTGCCATCCTTGGTTTGATATCTGTAATGACCTGGAGCCGCATTGCCATAAAGCCAATTAAAATACAGTTTCTTCCTGATATGGGAGTGTCAGATGGTGAGCAGATTCACTGGATCATGACGCATGTTCTATCTGTGCCGACTCTTATATTTCATACAGTGGAAAAGAATTTTTTTGGTTATGTCGAAGGGGGAGTTGGAGTTCTGGGTTGGCTTGATGTGCCTCTTCCATATTTTTATTACTATCTAACTTCTTTCCTGTTTTTTTGCATTTTTATTGGCTCCTTTTTCCCTTTCCCAAATAGGGAGGTTGTACCTCAGGAGAAAATTGTCTCGATCACGACGCTTCTTTCTACTGTGGCGGCTTCATGTCTCGTTTTTCTGGCGCTGTATGTAATCTGGACTAAAGTAGGTGCTTCGGTCGTGGACGGTGTTCAGGGGCGTTATTTCTTGCCCATAGTTCCGTTTCTTGCCCTTACATTTCCTAAATTGAAGCAATGGGCACCGATAACTCCATCTTCTACCTTGAATCGGATAGTGATTATCGGGTTTGGTGCTTATTGGATTGTGGATGCATTAACGATCATGAACGTGTTGTATGTGAGATACTGGTGAAGAATTTCATCACACAGACTCTCTGTTGAAATAGAAAAGAGCCTGAAGTCTGGTTGGGACGACTGGTTCCCCGCAACAAAATGCGGAGAACCAGCAATGGACGAATTAGATTATTTTACGCACGGATAATCCGTATAACCTTCCGCGCCCTGACTGTACCATGTGCGGATATCGTCCTTGTTTAGCGGCAGATTATCTTCAAGACGACGCACCAGATCCGGATTGGCGAGGAATGGTCGTCCGAACGCAATGGCGTCTGCGACGCCGGTCGCGACCGTTTCGATCGCCTCATCCCGCGTGTAGTCCTGATTCAGGACCAGCGGCTTCCTGAAGACTTCACGGATCGGACCATGCAGCTTGGGCTGATCGGTCTTGCCGAATGTGCCGTTGGGACCCGGTTCGCGTAGTTCAAGGAAAGCGATGTCGAGGTCATTCAGCAGCTTCGCCGCCGGCACAAAAACCTGCTCGGGATGACTGTCTATGCAGCCTTGCGTATCGCCATTGGGCGACAGCCGTACTGACGTTTTGTCCGCGCCGATTGTGGCGATCACCCGCTCCGTGACTTCACGCAGGAAGCGGATGCGGTTTTCCGGTGAGCCGCCATATTCATCGGAGCGATGATTGGTGCCGTCACGCAGGAATTCGTCAATCAGATAGCCGTTGGCGGCATGAATCTGCACGCCGTCAAATCCTGCCTGAAGAGCATTGCGGGCGGCATTTTCATAGTCGTTCAGGATACGGGCGATGTCCTCCCTGGTGAGAGGACGGGCGACTTCGGGCGCCTGCTTGCCGTCATAGGTATGGAGCGCTTCAGGCGCTTTTGTCGCCGAGCAGGAAACGGGCTGCTGTCCCGTCACGCTGGAATGCACCATGCGACCCATGTGCCAGAGCTGGGCCACGATCTTTCCGCCCTTGGCATGGACTGCGGCGGTAATCGGCTTCCAGGCTTCCACCTGCTCCAGAGACCACAGGCCCGGCGCGTATGGCCAGCCAAGACCCTCCCGACTGATCCCGGTCGCCTCGGAGATGATCAGACCGGCGTCAGCCCGCTGCGCGTAATATTCGACCATGATGGGAGTGGGGACATGCTGACGGGTGCCTCGGGCGCGTGTCAGCGGCGCCATAAGAATTCTGTTTTTGGCGTAAATGCTTCCCAGTTCAATCGGCTCAAACAGGCTGGTCATGACGTCCCCTTTCTTCAAAACTCTATCTGAGTGAAGTGGGACGCCTGATATCGATTGCAATGGGTGATTAAATTCATATTTAATAATATTCTTAATTATTATAGAAAAATCAATCAGTTAGTAAGGAAACTTTTTCGTTTCCTTTTTATCTGATATCGATGGATTACTGTGGGATTTTGTTTTTTCATCTTTCTTGCCGATTGTCGTGCTGCGCACGAAAATCCGCCCCTGCCTGTAAAAAATCCACACATGATGGGCTGCGAACCAGTCGGAGCCGAGCAGCATATCGACGGACTGTTCGGACACAGGGGAGACGGTCAGCACCGGATTGTGCTCGGTTTCCTGTCCGATGGTCAGACTGTGAAACTTATGCCACCGATAGACCGACTCTTTTCCGTCCACACCGGCCGTCGTGCCTCCGGGGTCTGTTGCAAGCTGGTCTTCTGTCAGGCCCATCCCCTCCGCTGCGCGGCGGGAGAGAATGCGGGAGCGCGCCCCGCTGTCGAGCAGAGCCGTCAGATCATGACCGTCCAGTTGAACATGAAGAAGGATGCGATGTCCTCGCTCCTCTGCTTCCAGACTTTGCCACTGGACACCGGGCAGGGAGGGTGGCTCCAGAGAGCAGGCATCCGTCTTGCGACCCGGCGCATTCCACATGGCCAGACGTCCATGCGGCGTGTCAATCTCCAGAACATCCTGCGCCAGCACATTGCCGCCAAGAAGTCCTTCGACAGGAGGCGTGATATTTGGCCGACTTGGCAGAAAACCAAGCGGCATGGAAATCGGTCCGAACCCGGTGCTGCCCACCTGCAGGCTGGGAATGATCACATTGGGAACCACTCCACCGGAACCACCTGTTCCGCTGACATGGGTCAGCGCGTTCGGGTCTTCAGGCAGTTTCATGAACCGTGCAAACCACGGCGAAATCAGGCTGCCTTCCGATCCGGTATCGACAATGAAGCTGACAGTCCGCCCGGCAACCGTCACAGGCGCCGACAGAAACCCCAGATCATTCCGTAAAGGAGCTTCCATGATTGGAGTCAGTAGGCAGGGCGCAGCAAGGGCCGCTGACACTGTCAGAGTCTGTAAAACAAGGCCTGTCAGGAGAGAGCGGAGGCGCGTCATGCTCAGTCCAGATGCTCCGCGAAGCGATCCGTGGCGTCCAGAAGCGCAGACAAAATACCCGGTTCGGACAACGCATGCCCGGCATCGTCAATCAGTTTGAAATCCGCTTCAGGCCATGCCTTGTGCAGATCCCATGCGGTCCGCACTGGCGTGGCGATATCGTAGCGTCCCTGCACGATGACAGTGGGAATCTGACGGATACGGTCCACGTCGCGGATCAGTTGGCCCTCCGCCAGCCAGCCTGCATTGACGAAGTAATGGTTCTCGATGCGGGAGAAAGCGAGTGCATAGACCGGGTCTTCATGCTGCTTCACCATGTTCGGATCAGGCAGCAGGGTAAGGGTTGATCCTTCCCAGACAGACCAGGCGATCGCCGCTTTTTCACGCTCGACCGGATCGTCGCCGGTCAGACGACGGTTATAGGCCGCCATGAGATCACCGCGTTCGTCTTCGGGAATGGGAGCGAGAAACGCATCCCACTTGTCCGGATAAAGCCATGCGCCGCCGCCCTGATAATACCAGAGCAGTTCCTCCCGTCGCAGCGTGAAGATGCCCCGCAGCGCCATCGCTTTCACCCGTTCGGGATGCGTCTCCGCATAGGCCAGCGCCAGTGTCGATCCCCATGAGCCACCAAAGACCACCCATTGCTCGACACCGATCATCTCCCGCAGTCGTTCGATATCGGCGACCAGATGCCAGGTCGTGTTGTTCTCAAGGGAAGCGTGCGGCGTCGAGCGTCCACAACCGCGCTGGTCGAACAGCAGGATGTCGTAACGCGCTGGATCGAACATGCGGCGCTGCATCGGCGAACAGCCGCCACCGGGGCCGCCATGCAGGAACACGACAGGCAGTGCGCCCGGCGTTCCACACCGTTCCCAATAGACCAGATGCCCTTCACCCGTATCGAGATGACCATGTGCGTATGGCTCGATGGGCGGATAGAGGGTGCGGGTGGCGGTCATCATCAGTCTCCGGCGTTTTTCGAGGCGCGTGGGTGAGCTTTCTGCCAGACATCCAGCAGACGGGCTTCGTCGGCAAGGGTGTAGCGTTGCGTCGTGGACAGGCTGGCGTGGCCGAGCAGTTCCTGAATGACGCGCAGATCCGCGCCACCTTCCATCATGTGGGTCGCGAAGGAGTGGCGTAGCGCGTGAGGTGTGGCGTGTTCTGGCAGGCCTTCACTTTTCCGCCATTGCCGCATGGCTTTCTGCGCGACGGCGGCGTTCAGCCGTCCTCCGCGCACACCGGGAAACAACGGCTCGTGCCGGGACGGCGAGGGGTGAAAGCCTCGCCAGCGTTGCAGGGCCTCGGATACACGCGGGAGCAGCGGCACAAGTCGCTCCTTGTTACCTTTGCCACGGATGCGGAAGACACCCGTTGAAAGGGCTTCGTCGAAGTCTCCGACATTCAGCCCGAGCCCTTCGGAAATCCGCAGTCCGCCGCCGTAAAGCAGGAGAAACAGTGCTCTGTCACGCTCCTGCGCCATGCTGTTCACTTCCAGCAAGCCGATTCCTTCTCCAGCCTCCAGCGCCTCGGTCACAGGAAGCGGACGTGGCAGTGGCTTCTTGGTGCGGGGTGTGGCCAGCAGACTGGGCGCAGGGTTTTCGACGCCTTTATGTCGGGCGAGGAAGCGGAAGAAGGAACGGAGCGCCGAAACCCGGCGGGAGCGTGTGCGGGCCGACTTGTCGCGGGTCGTCGGACGCTGGCCTAGGCGCGGCGTCAGCGCCTGAGTCTGCTCATGCGCCAGCCACGCGCGAAGGTCGGAAAGGCTGGCGACGCCAAGGGTGGCAAGCGTCGGTTCCTCGCCATGATGGTTGGTCAGAAAGCCGAGAAAACGGGACAGATCGCCCTGATAGGCGTCGATGGTATGCTGTGACGCTCCCCGCTCGGCTATCATCCATGCGAGGAACTGTTGCAGGGCGTCGTGAGCCTTCAACGCATATTTCTCCGAAGGAGGGCGAGACACGACGCCGTGAAGAAGGTAGAGAGAGCCATCATGGTGCAGAGCAGCCTACTGGAACCTTTGCCTTCGCGAAAGCGCGTGTCTGTCCTGCTGCCACTGCCGTTTCCCTGTGCGCTGGATTATGCCGTTCCGCAGTCGCTGACTGACTCGCTCGCCCCCGGCGATGTGGTGGTCGTGCCGCTGGGTGGTCGGCGGGAAACCGGCGTGGTCTGGGAACAGACGGTGCTTCCTGTCGACCTCGCGCCTCCACCACCGCCTGAAATCGCCGCCTCCCGTCTGCGTCCGATCAAGGAGCGTCTCGACCTGCCGCCACTGTCCGCAGAATTGCGGCAGTTCATCGACTGGGTCGCAGCCTACACGCTTGCGCCGCCGGGCATGGTGCTGGCAATGGCGCTGCGGCCTCATCTGCGTGGTGAACAGACAGCGCCTGCCGTGGGATGGGTGCGTGTTGGGGAACCGCCTGAGTCGTTGCGGATGACTCTGGCCCGACGCGCTGTGCTGGACGTCTTGCCGCATGGCGCACCGCCAGTAACGATGGCGGAACTGACGCAGAAAGCGGGCGTGGGAGTATCAGTCGTGCGCGGGTTGGCAGATGCAGGCGTGCTGCAAAGCATGCTGATGGGGCCTGTTTCTCCTTTCGCCGAGCCAGATCCATCCCATAATCTGCCGGTTCTGGAAGGCGATCAGGCTCTGGCCGCAGGGGAGTTGCGGGCGCGTGTCGAAGAGCGTGCATTTTCCGCGACGCTCCTTGAAGGTGTGACCGGTTCCGGCAAGACCGAAATCTATCTGGAAGCTGTGGCTGAATGTCTGGCGCAGGGGCGACAGGCGCTCGTTCTGCTCCCCGAAATCGCTTTGTCTGCCCAGTGGATGGATCGCTTCGCCCGACGTTTCGGCGTGCGCCCGGCTGTCTGGCATTCCGAGATCGGCCAGAAGGCCCGTCGTCTGACATGGGCGGCCTGTGAGGACGGTTCGGCCAGGGTCATTGTCGGTGCGCGATCAGCACTGTTCATGCCGTTCCGCGATCTGGGTCTTGTGATTGTCGATGAAGAACACGAGGCTGTTTTCAAGCAGGAGGAAGGCGTCACCTACAATGCCCGTGACATGGCGGTCGTGCGGGCAAGACTGGCGAAGGCCCCTATCGTGTTGGCCTCCGCGACACCGAGTCTTGAGACACTGAACAATGTCGAGACCGGGCGTTACCGTCATCTGGTGCTGACCGCGCGACATGGTGGTGCGGCCATGCCGGAGACGCATCTGATCGACATGCGGGAAAATCCGCCACCGCGCGGGCTGTTTCTTTCACCCGTGTTGGTGGAGGCAGTGAAAACGCGGCTCGGGCGCGGTGAACAGGCGATGCTGTTTCTCAACCGCCGCGGCTATGCGCCTCTGACGTTGTGCCGGACCTGCGGGCATCGGATGGAATGTCCCCACTGCACATCCTGGCTGGTCGAGCATCGGAAAAAGCGTGTTCTGGCCTGTCATTACTGTGAACATACCGAACCTGTTCCGCATGCCTGCCCGACATGTGGGGCGGAAGACAGCCTGACAGCCATCGGTCCGGGGATCGAGCGAATAACGGAAGAAGCCCGCAGCGAATTTCCTGATGCGCGAATCATGGTCATGGCCAGCGACACGATCAGCGGTCCGGCTGCTACGGCGGAAGCTGTCGGAAAGATTTCGCGTCGGGAAGTGGATCTGATCATCGGCACGCAGATTGTCGCCAAGGGCTGGCATTTTCCGCATCTGACGCTTGTGGGCGTGGTCGATGCTGATCTTGGGCTCGGCGGCGCTGATCTGCGGGCAGGAGAGCGCACGATGCAGCTTCTGCATCAGGTCGCCGGACGCGCTGGGCGTGCTGAAGCGCCGGGCGAGGTGCTGCTTCAGAGTTTCACGCCCGAACATCCGGTCATGCAGGCGCTGGTCTCTGGTGATTTCGCCGCGTTCATGGCGGAGGAGGCGGATCAGAGGAAGCCGGGTTTCTGGCCCCCTTTCGGACGTCTGGCGGCGTTGATCGTCAGTTCGGAAAATGCCGATGCCGCCGATAATGCTGCTCGGCAACTTGGTGTTTCCGCACCGCATGGTAACGGGATCGAGGTGCTTGGGCCTGTTCCAGCGCCGATTGCCGTATTGCGTGGACGACATCGGCGACGGCTGTTGCTGCGGACGCATCGGAATATCGCCGTGCAGCCAATCCTGCGCCGCTGGCTGGGTCAGGTGACGTTTACGAGTGCGGTGCGTGTGGACGTGGATGTGGATCCGATTTCGTTTATGTAAAATTATTCCACATCCCCCAGCAGCCGTGAGGCCGCCGCTGCGGCCGCAGTCCGGCCACTGAACCCAGCCTTGTTATAAAGCTGCTCGGTATGTTTATCGATTGTGCGGGGGCTGATGCTGAGGATTTCGGCAATGTCGCGGCTGCTTTTGCCGCGGCTGATCCAGAGAAGGACTTCCGCCTCCCGCGCACTGAGGCCGAATTTTTCCTGTAGAATCTGCTCGGGCCGATCAAGCAGGAAGGCAATGGAGAACAGCCATTCCTGAGGGGCGTCACGTCCGACAAAGGTGACGCGCAGGACACCGTTCTGATGTGGACTGGTGAAAATGACCAGACCCGGTTCGGATTTTTTACTGACGAGATCGGATAAATGCCTGGGAGAAGGAAGTTGTTCCAGCAACTCAGCGGCTTTCGGTGTGGACCAGAGCAGTTCGCCGCTATCATCCAGAGCAAAAAAACGTCTGCCCACGCTATCCAGAGCGGCATGTGCGGTTCGGATACGGCGTGCGGCTATCAGGTGAATTTCAATACGCGCCAGAACTTCGGCGAAGTGGAATGGTTTAGTCACATAGTCCGTGGCGCCTGCTTCAAAGGCGCGCAGGACATGCTCGATTTCCGTCAGACCAGTCATGAAAATGACCGGCAGGGCGTTGAGTGAGGCATCTGCCTTCATGCTGCGGCAGATATCCCAGCCGCTCAGTCCCGGCATGATCGCATCGACCAGCACGAGGTCGGGCAGAGTCCGGTTCATGACTTCAAAAGCGCTGTCACCGGATTGCGCCAGCAGGACCGAGTAACCGGCGTTTGTCAGAGCTTCATCCATCATGCCGAGAGCAGCAGGATCATCATCAATCACGAGGAGAGTGGAACGGGAGGGCGTTTCACGTGTCATGCGGGAAGTTCCTCCAGTAAACGTCTGACCGTCTCGAGTTGATAGGTACGAGCTGCTTCCTGAATGGGGGCGAGAGTCATGGCAAGGTGCGGATGACTGTTGCAAAGAAGATCGAGTTTCTGTCGTAAAAGGCGGACATTTCCGGAATTGATCAGTTCGGTGAGTTCCATTTTCTCATTGGCCGCCAAGGGAGTATCCGCTGAAAGAGGTGGCTGGGTATCGTCCGGAGACTGCGCAGTAACCTCTTCTGAAGTCAGCGTGAGAAAAGTTTCTTCTGACAGAGCGTCATTTTCGGACTGGAATATCCATTTTATATCCAGAAGCCGTCCGATTTCATCGAGAAGAGCCTGAAAATCGACAGGTTTCGGCAGGACTGTGCAGTCATCCAGCGAGGGAACACGCCGCGACGCCAGTTCAGTCACGTTCCCGGTGAGAAAGAGCAGAGGAAGATGACCGGCGCTTGTTTCCCGAATGCGCAGAGCCAGTTCCCGTCCATCCATACCCGGCATGGAGAGATCGAGAATGATCAGGTCGGGGAGTTCTGTTTTCAGAAACTCAAGACATTCAGCGCCACTGGAGACATCGCGGATATTGAAATGTCTGGACCCCAGGAATTCATGCATCATGCGTCGGTGAGCAGCGTTGTCATCGACCACCAGTATGGTTTTGCATGCGCCTTCATAGCCGGAGGGAAGTCCGTGAAGGGTAGGGGCGGCATCTTCGGCACGATCAGACAGGAGCAGTCGCACCCGGAAGCGTGTTCCGTGGCCGATTTCGCTCGTAAGCGTAAGCTCTCCGCCAAGAATATGGGTGAGAAGCCTTGTGATTGTCAGGCCAAGGCCTGTGCCCGGCACTGCGTCTCCCGCCGCTCTTTCGAAAGGTTCGAAAATCCGCTCCTGATCGGTAGGCGCAATGCCCGGTCCGGTATCTTCAATGATGAATTCAGCAATCTGACCGCGCCAGTTCGCTGTGAACGTCACTGAGCCGGAGGGGGTGAATTTCACGGCATTGGACAACAGGTTGAGCAGGATCTGACGTAGACGATGCTCATCTCCCATCACCACCGGGGGCAGGTATCCGGGATGATAGTGGAAATCCAGCCTTTTGGCCCGTGCCTGTGGGCGCACCATCTGTACGACGGTGTTGAGAAACTGACCGAGAGCGATTCTGTCACTGTAAAGCTCGATCCGCCCGGCCTCGATTTTGGAAATATCGAGAAGACCGATCAGAAGTCCCGTCATATGCTCACCGCTTTCCCGAATGGTGCGCAGAACATCCTGCCGGTCTGTGGGAATACGATGGTCGTTCTGGAGTATCTGGGTATAACCCATGATGGTGTTCAGCGGAGCTCTGATTTCGTGACTGATTCCGCTCAGGTATCGGGTTTTTGCAAGGCTGGCGGATTCAGCCTTTTCCCGCGCCCGTTTCAGAGCGGCATCTGTGCGCTGATGGGCGCGGATTTCATTCATCAGAAGAAGCGTCTGTCGGCGGGTTTCTTCTCCCGCAGCCTGCCGCCCATCCTGACCGAGCACGACAAGCCAGGATGTTAGCACGACAAGAAAAAATAGAACGAGATAGGTATGATTGTGGGCAAACGAGGTGTCGCCGATCAGCAGGATCGCTGCCGTACCAAGGCCGGCAAAAAGGAGGAAACGTCCTTTTGTCGATAAAAGAAATGCCTTCATTTTTACAGGAAACAGCTCAAATGGAAGGCTGAACTGTTGCCTCAGATGCGTGCCCGGTGGTTTGCAGCGATCATTGCAGCGCGCGTCGAGCGAACAGCACAGCGAACAGATGGTCCCGCCATAGGCTGGGCAGCGGGCCATGTCGGTAGCTTCAAAAGTATGCTCACAGATCACGCATTTCATGGAACCGCGTGTGTTCCAGTCTGCTGGCGCGCGTCGTGCGAGATAGGTGCGACCGCCTGTCAGCGCGGCCAGAAAAGGTGTCACCAGAAACGACAGACCCAGCGCGATGAACGGCGAGAAAGCCGAGGCGTAAGGTCCGAAATAGCCGTCAGTACAGAGAACGCCCGTCACAGCGCCTGTGAGCGCCGCACCCAATCCCACGGGGTTTATGTCGGGCAGGAGCGCACGTTTGAATTCGACAAAGGGTGGGCTGAGCCTGAGAGGTTTGCAAAGCACAATATCCGCGAGGATGGGGCCTACCCATGCGGCGGCAAGGTCTGCATACAGCACGATGCCCGTTTCAATGGTGTTGACCAGTCCGGCAAGCATGAGAAGCAGGGCAAGCGCTACCGTGAACAGGACATAGAACACACGGCCCGGATGGGAATGTGTCAGACGGGAAAAGAAATTCGACCAGGCGAGGGAGCCTGCATAGGCGTTGGTGATGTTGATCTTGAACTGAGCCACGATAACGAGAGCCGCAGTGGCAAGCGTCGCGAACGCTGGCGACAGGAATGTGCCATAGGCCAGCCGGTACATCTGCTGGGGCTGCACGGCGCGTTCAGGTGAAAAACCGGCATGAAGAACGGCCCACGCCAGAAAAGATCCCGCGAAAAGCTTGGCCGCATCGAACACAATCCAGCCCGGTCCACCCGCGATCAGCGCGCACCACCATCTCAACCGGTTGGTGCGTGACAGGGGGGGCATGAACCGCAGAAAATCCACCTGTTCCGCGCTCTGGCAGATCAGCACGAACATGATGGACGCAGCACTGCCAATGGCGAAGATGTTGACGGGCTGGGTTGAGGCCAGTCCCCTGAACTGCACCCAGTCACCAATCCAGTCCGGATGAGTATAGAGAATGGCGATCAGGGGAATGAGATTAAGCGCGAACCAGATAGGTAAAGAGAAAATCTGAAAGCGTGCGATAAACCGGAACCCGCCGGTGACCAGTGGAATGACAAGCAGGGCCGCCAGACAGCACGCAATGGTGTGGGAAACGCCGGGAATCTGCTCCAGCAATGCAGCCAGAATGGCGGCCTCGATCCCGAAAAAGATGAAGGTGAAACTCGCATAGATCAGCGAGGTGAGGGTCGAGCCGATATAGCCGAATCCCGTACCGCGTGTAAGCAGGTCGATGTCGAGACCGCTGCGGGCGGCCGTGGCGCAGATCGGCAGGCTGACCAGAAAGATAACTGCACTGACAAAGAGGATGGCAAGGGCCGTGTTGGAAAAGCCGAACGCCATCGTCAGCGTGCCGCCGATGGCTTCAAGGGCCAGAAAGGAAATGGAGCCGAGCGCCGTCAAGGCCGCCCGCAAGGGTGTCGCGGCCCGGGCCGAACGCGCCGTGAAGCGCAGGGCGTAATCCTCAAGCGACTGGTCAGCCGCCCAGCGGTTGTAGTCGCGGCGCATACGCACGATGCGCAATGGCCTCATGGCTGAACGCCTGGGCACCCGGACAACAGCTCCTGCATCAAGATTTTCCTTTGCATCCCTCATGCCAGATGCGACATCGTAATGAACTACGCAAGTTTGCGTATGGGAAAATCTGCCCCGGTGAGGATGCTCATGTCAGTATCAGAAGGACAGAGGCCATGACGATGTCGCCGCGTTTCTCCCGCCGTGATTTTACGAAATTCAGTCTCGCTGCATCCGCTGCGATGCTCGCCGGTGTGAGAGGCGCTGCCGCCGCCACACCCAAGGGCGAGCCGATCCGTATTGGCGTGCTGCACTCCCTGTCCGGAACCATGGCGATCAGCGAGACCACGCTGAAAGACGTCATTCTGATGCTGGTCGAGTTGCAGAATCGTAAAGGCGGCGTCTTGGGACGCCCTCTGGAAGCCGTCGTGGTCGATCCGGCCTCCAACTGGCCGCTGTTCGCCGAAAAGGCCCGGCAGCTTCTCGCCGTGGACAAGGTGGCGTCCGTGTTCGGTTGCTGGACCAGCGTGTCCCGCAAGTCGGTGCTGCCGGTGTTTGAGGAACTCAACGGCATCCTGTTCTACCCCGTGCAGTATGAAGGGCAGGAGTGCAGCCGCAACGTCTTCTACACAGGCGCAGCTCCCAACCAGCAGGCCATTCCGGCCGTGGATTATCTCCTCAGCGCCGATGGCGGCGGAGCGAAGCGTTTCGCGCTGATCGGCACGGACTACGTCTATCCACGCACGACGAATCAGATTCTCCAGAACTATCTGAAGTCCAAAGGCATCGCGGACGCCGACATCATGGTGAACTACACGCCGTTCGGTCAGTCCGACTGGCAGACCATCGTGTCGCAGCTCAAGGCGTTCGGTTCAGCGGGCAAGAAAACGGCTGTCGTGTCCACCATCAATGGTGACGCCAACGTCCCGTTCTACAAGGAACTGGGTGCGCAGGGTATTTCCGCCACCGATATTCCAGTCATGGCCTTCAGCGTCGGCGAGGAAGAACTGGCGGGCATGGATACCAAGCCGCTTGTCGGCCAACTTGCGGCCTGGAACTACTTCGAGAGCATCGACAGCCCCGCCAACAAGTCCTTCATCAAGGAGTGGCACGACTACACGAAGAATCCGAAGCGCACGACGAACGACCCGATGGAGGCCTCCTATATCGGCTTCAATCTGTGGGTTCAGGCGGTCGAGAAAGTCGGCTCCACCGACCATGACAAGGTCATCGACGCGATGGTCGGTCTGAAGCAGGCCAACCTGACCGGCGGCACGGCGCAGGTTCTGCCAAACCATCACATCACGAAGCCGGTCTATATCGGCGAGATTCAGGATGATGGGCAGTTCAATGTCGTCTGGCAGACGCCGAAGGAAGTGCCGGGCATGGCGTGGTCGCCTTATGTGGCCGAGACGAAGAACCTGATTGGCGACTGGACCAAGCCCATCAACTGCGGAAATTACGACACGGCCAAAAAGGCCTGCCTCGGAGCAAAGCATGGCTGAGTTTGCGATGTCGGGTCCGGTAGCTCTTTCCGGCCGGAAAATGCGGAACGGTGTGCGGGGTATCTTCGCCGCCGTCCTGCTGAGTCTGCTTTTCATTCAGCCCCATAGTGCGCGGGCGGATGAAGATGCGTTCGCCGGACTTGCGACAACGCAGTTCAACACCATCGCTTCATCAGTCGATCAGATCGCGCAGCAGGGAGGGCCTCGGGCTCTCCCTGTTCTGCGTGCGCTCGCGGACAGGAAACTGTTCGCCACCCGCGAGGGCGACGGTCTGTTCATCCGTAATGACAGTGGCTGGGAGGATGCCCGTTCCGGTGCACTCGCTACTCCGGATGAAGAAACCTTGCGGCCTGTTCGGGTCAATAACCGTGTAAGGCTCGCCGTCGCGGCGGCGGAGGCCGAGCTTGAGCTGGTCTCTGGCACGCCTGCGGAACGGCAGGCTTCGGCGATGCTGTTTTATCAGCGTCACGACCCGGCCATGCTGCCAGCCATAGACAAGGCGCTGTCAAAAACCGATGACGCTACCCTGAAAAACACACTTCAGGATGCTCGTGCGGCGGCGCTGCTTAGCCCCGGCGCTCCGGCATCCGATGTGCCGGCTCAGCAACAGGCAGTGGCGAAGCTCAAGGCTGCAGGGGGACTGGATGCACGCGGCGTTCTGGCTCAGGCGTCCACTTCGGAGGCGCTGGACCCGGCGACACGCAAGGCTGCCGAGGCGGCTGTCTCTTCCATCGATTTCAAACTGAAGCTCTGGGGTTTCGGGCAGGATGCGTTTTACGGGCTGAGCCTCGGTTCCGTGCTGCTGCTGGCGGCCATGGGACTGGCCATCACTTTCGGCGTCATGGGCGTGATCAACATGGCCCATGGTGAACTGATGATGATCGGCGCGTACACAACGTGGCTGACCCAGAAAGCCGTTCTGTCTGTTGCCCCTGCTCTGGGGTCTTTCAGTCTGGTTCTGGCTATTCCCGCAGCCTTTCTGGTGTGCGGCGCACTGGGGATTGTGATCGAGCGTGGACTGATCCGTTTCCTGTATGGCCGCCCGCTTGAAACATTGTTGGCGACATGGGGGCTTTCCCTGATTCTTCAACAGGTCATCCGCTCCCTGTTCGGACCGACCAACGTGGCGGTGACCACACCGCCCTGGCTGTCCGGCTCCTTCCATCTGGGCGGCATTGAAGTCACGATTGATCGTCTTGCCATCATGATCTTTGCAGTCGTGGTCATGGCGGGTCTGATGCTGGTGCTTCGCCGCACACCTCTCGGACTGGAAATGCGGGCCGTCACCCAGAACCGACGCATGGCGGCGCTGATGGGCATCCGCACGGCGCGGGTCGATGCGCTGACTTTCGGCCTCGGGTCCGGCATCGCCGGGCTGGCGGGTGTCGCGGTCAGTCAGATCGACAATGTCAGCCCCAATCTCGGACAGAGCTATATTATCGACAGCTTCCTCGTCGTTGTGTTCGGCGGTGTGGGTAATCTGTGGGGGACACTTGCTGCGGCGGCCACGCTCGGTGTCGGCGGCAAGGCTCTTGAGCCGCTGGTCGGGGCCGTGTCTGGAAAAATCCTGCTGCTGGTCCTTGTCATTCTCTACATTCAGCGTCATCCGCGCGGCATGTTTCCGCTGCGGGGCCGGGGAGTGGAATCGTGAACGCATCCCTCTCGTTTCGTGGCGCGTCCGTCACGGCGGTCATTGTCGTGCTGCTGACAGGCATTATGGCGGTAGCCAGCCTGTTGCCGGCCTCCAGCCCGGTGCAGGTGTCACCGTTCATCATGACGCTCGCCGGCAAGTATCTGGCCTATGCCATGCTGGCGCTCGCTGTTGATCTGGTCTGGGGTTTTGCCGGTATCCTCACGCTAGGACACGCAGCCTTCTTCGCGCTCGGTGGCTATGCGATGGGCATGTATCTCGTGCGGGAAATCGGAGCGCGCGGTGTCTACGGCAACGCGGACCTGCCTGATTTCATGGTCTTCTTGTCATGGAAAAGTCTGCCCTGGTACTGGTGGGGTTCTGACCACTTTCCGGTGGCGCTGGTGCTCATGCTGGTCGTACCAGCCGCTCTGGCCGGACTGTTCGGCTGGCTGGCGTTTCGTTCCCGCGTCTCGGGCGTGTATCTGTCGATCATCACGCAGGCGCTGACCTACGCGCTGATGTTGGCTTTCTTCCAGAACGGCTTCGGGTTCGGTGGCAATAATGGCCTGACCGACTTCAAGGACATTCTCGGGTTTGATCTGCACAGTCCGTATACCCGCGCCGGGATGCTGTTCGTCAGCGGACTTATCCTTGCGGGAGCTTTGCTGGCCGCACGCTATGTGGTTGGTGGCCGGTTCGGCAGTCTGCTGATTGCCGTGCGTGATGCGGAAAGCCGCACGCGGTTCCTCGGCTATCGCCCGGAGCAGGTCAAATTGCTGGTGTGGGTGTTCTCCGCTGTCATCGCGGCGATCGGTGGCGCGCTCTATGTCATTCAGGTCGGCATCATCAATCCCGGCGAGTTCGCGCCCGCCAACTCTATCGAAGCCGTGATCTGGGTGGCGGTCGGTGGACGTGGCACGCTGTCCGGTGCTGTGGTGGGCGCGATCCTTGTCAATCTGGGCAAGACGCTGTTCACGGCCTGGCTGCCGGAAATGTGGCTCTACGGTCTTGGCGCTCTGTTCATGGCGACGACGCTGTTTCTGCCACAGGGGCTGATGGGGCTTATGCATCACATGCCAAAGAAGCGCCCTTCTGAAGTAACGCCTGAAGTGACAAATCCGGAAGGAGGGGAGGCATGAGCACTGAGCCGCTGCTTGAGCTGAGCCATGTGTCCGTCACGTTCGACGGTTTCCGGGCCATCAACGATCTGTCGCTGTCACTGGCTCCCGGCGAGATGCGGGCCATTATCGGACCGAACGGCGCGGGCAAGACCACGATGATGGACATTATTACCGGCAAGACGCGGCCTGATACGGGTGAGGTCCGGTTCCGCGAGCATGACCTGACGAAGCTGGATGAGCCTGCCATCGCCCGTATGGGGATCGGTCGGAAATTCCAGAAGCCTACGGTGTTCGAGGAACTGACTGTTCGCGATAACCTTCTGCTGTCGCTGAAAGGATTACGGTCTCCGTTCAGTCTGCTTTTCGCGAAAGAAACCGCGGAAGAGAAAATCCGGATTGACGGCCTGCTGCGCACGATCCGTCTGGGGCGGGACGCGTCCCGGCAGGCAGGCGGCCTGAGTCATGGTCAGAAACAGTGGCTGGAAATCGGGATGTTGCTGGGACAGGAGCCGGATCTTCTGCTGGTCGATGAGCCTGTGGCGGGCATGACGGATGCGGAGACCATGGAGACGGCTGATCTTCTGCGCGAGATCAACCGCACCCGTAGTGTTGTTGTTGTGGAGCATGACATGGAGTTTGTGCGGGCGCTGGATGTGAAAGTTACCGTGCTGCACGAAGGTTCGGTTCTCGCAGAGGGCGAACTGGATCAGGTGAGCAACGATCCGCGTGTGATCGAAGTGTATCTCGGACGCTGAGGAAACAGACAGATGCTCGACGTTCAGAACATTCAGCTTCATTACGGCGCGGCGATTGCCCTGCGTGGAGTTTCTCTTTCGGCACGTGCCGGTGCCGTAACGTGTCTGCTGGGGCGCAATGGTGTCGGCAAGACCAGCGTTCTACGTGCGGTCACGGGGATGCATGCCGTCTCGTCCGGAAAAATCATGTGGGAAGGTGAGGATATCACGCGCCTGCCAGCCTACGAACGGGCGCGACGCGGCATTGCCACAGTGCCGCAGGGGCGTGACATCTTTCCGCTACTGACGGTGAAGGAAAATCTGGAGACCGGCTTTGGTCTTCTGCCGCGTGGCCAGAGGAAAGTATCGGACGAGATTTATGATCTCTTTCCCATTCTGGCGAAGATGCGCGACCGTCGTGGGGGTGATCTGTCTGGCGGTCAGCAGCAGCAGCTTGCCATAGGCCGGGCGCTCGTCATCCGTCCTCGGCTTCTGGTTCTGGATGAGCCGACGGAGGGTATTCAGCCGAGCATCATCAAGGATATTGGTTCGGTGATCGGCATGCTGCGAGACCGGGGCGATATGGCGATTCTGCTGGTCGAGCAGTATTTCGATTTCGCCTATGAACTCGCGCAGGACGTGGTTGTGCTTGATCGCGGCAAGGTCGTTGCCAACGGGGCGGTTGAGACGCTTGAGGCCGAGGATATCCGGGGGCTGGTGGCAATCTGAACCGACAGGGTCATGGAGACTGTAATTTTTCCTTTCAGCGGCGAAAATCCTTGCTTTCTGGCGACCATATAAACAGATTGGTAACTGTTTTCGGACCACGAAACGAGAGACAGATTTTCCTGATGGAGGGTTTGATGATGCGTTTCTTCAGACATTCTTTTCTGGGCAGACTTTCAGCGGTTGCCCTGCTTGCCGGTGTGGCGACAGCGTCACTTTCGCCACAGGCGCTGGCGCAGGAATTGATCCGGGTGGTTGATCCACAGGGGCATCAAATTGGTGTGTTGATCCGTGCGCCTGCAGCTCGTCCTGTCCATGTCGTGCCCATGCAGTCTCTCTTTGAGAATATGGACCGCATGATGGCGCAGCAGATGGCGATGATGCAGAAGGCTGAGCAGCAGATGCTGGAGGTTGCCCAGCATACTCCGGCTGTAGCTGCATCAGCATCTGGCATGACGGGTGGGGCTTCTTACCAGTCCATCACCAGTGTGAGCTGGAGCGGAAATGGAGCGACCTGTTCCCGGGCAGTCACGATGAGTCAGAACGGACAGGCCGCTCCGATCGTGCATGTTTCAGACGCTGGGAATAAGGCCGGGTGCATGCAGGGTCACATGGCCCCTTCCTTGCAGGGCGAAGCGCCTGCTGTTCCGGGGCTGATCCATCATTCCGAACTGGTTCCGGCTGTGGATACCGGCAGTACGGAAGATGAGACGAAGAGAACGTCCAGTCACATGTGAAACGCGAGATCTGGACAGGTTCAGAGTGCACCTGTCCAGATCATTACGTGTCATTTGAGGTGGTTTTTATTCTGCCGGTATGGCCGGAGAAGATTTTCCAGCAGAAGCTCCTGCTGGAAATAGTGAATCGTAGGCCATGTTGAAGACAAATGCATAGACGAGATAAAACACTGCGATCGTCATGCTGAGTGAAAAAGCCTGCATGATCGATATGCCGAGATAAAGAGCGATCGCCGGTAACAGGACGACCTGTAATCCGGCTTCAAACAGGAGCGTATGCACCAGTCTTACGGCGATGCTCTTGTTTGTCGAACCCGTCAGACGAAGCATGCTGCGATCGAAAAGCAGATTATACACATAATTCCATATTGTCGCAGTAATGGCGCTGCCGACGCCTATGGCGCCCATGTCAGAGGCCTGCACGCCAAACAGCAGACTGCCGCACGGGATGACAATGGCCAGCGCGACACATTCAAACAGCAACGCATGACGAAGACGGTCAGCGCCGGAGCGGAGGGTTGGGGAGGGTTGAGTAGATTCGGTTGACATGGGCGGCAATCTACCCATCTTTTTAGATAGGAAAAGTTAGAACCTATCTGTTTTAAAGATGGATAAATGAGCATATCTTTTGACCAGTTACAGGCCTTCGCAGAAACAGCGGCAGCCGGTTCCTTTTCTGCGGCGGCTCGCAGAACGGGCAAAGCGCAGTCAGTGATCAGCACGCATGTCAGCAATCTGGAAGATGACCTCGGAGTCCTGTTGTTCAGCCGGGAAGGGCGTGTGCCTGTTCTGACGCCAGCCGGTCAGAGACTGCTTGAGGAAACGCGCGTTGTTCTGGATCGGCGTGAGCATCTTGTCGGTGTGGCGCGCTCTCTGGAAGAAGGCGTGGAAAACCGTCTGGTTGTCGCTATTGACGAGCTGTATCCTGAAAATGCGCTTGGACCTGTTTTTCAGGATTTTGCAGCCCGTTTTCCTCATGTGGAACTGGAACTTCTGCTCCCGCTCATGGAAGATGTCGGCCATATGGTGCAGGCCGGTACGGCGGATCTTGGCGTAATGTGGCAGCAAACCACACCTCCGGTCGATCTTGCTTTTCGGACAATAGGACGGGTTCCGCTTCGGCTGGTCTGTGGTCGGAATCATCCTTTGGCCAAACAGCCTGTTGCATGGGAGGAATTGAAACGTTATCGACAAATATTGGTGGCATCCCGTGGAAAAAAGCAGAACAGGGAGAGTCTGCGCATAGCGGCTGAAGTCTGGTGGGTTGAAAGTAACTGGGTCATTCTGGAAATGGTCAAGCATGGCGTAGGCTGGGCATTTATTTCAGAGCACGTCCTCGCATCGTCGCCAGCCTCATCTCATATTGTCGTGCCTGAATTGCTGTTTGACGCTGGCCATCATCAGGTTCCCCTGTCGATCGTGTGGCATAAGAAGAAAGTACATGGACCAGCTGCTCTCTGGTTAAGAGAGAGAATATATCAGGAAAAAAATGTTTTCATTGTTTCTGATGGATAAAATGCTCTGTTCTAAGAAAGCACATCAGAAACCTTGAGTGGTATGATTTATGTAAGACGGAAAAACCTTGTATGAAACAGCAGTTGTGAAATTTCCTGTTTTATCAAAGGAGTGTTTTCCTGCTGTGGAGTTTTTGGTGTTTTCAGGCTGTTCCCTGATCAGGGAGGGTCTTACATATAGGTAATTTTACGCATTCCTTCCATATAATACGTTGCCGTAACGTAATCAGATCGCCGGGTGATGGCTGTGGCCACAGGAGGGGGTGTTCATGATTGCGCGCGTGTCACGGTTTTCTTCGGATCAGAAAAAGAAATTGCTTCGTTGTGGAAGCATTCTGTCTGCTTGTGCAACACTGGGAACGGTGTTCCCCCAGCATTCACAGGCAGCAATGACTGTGAATTTTGGAAAAAATCAGTTTTTCACGTTCGGTGTTGGTGTGAGAGGGCAGTATCTGACCAAGGATCCCGCCGCAACTCCGAGTAATTCCAGTGCGGCCAGTGCGGCCGATTTGCGTATTTACATGGGAGCGCAGTTCCACAAATACGTCAAAACCACCCTCAATCTTGAAAGATTGAGAGATGGAAACTGGAATGTGCTGGATGGTGTGCTTCAGGTTGAACCCTGGAAAGAATTCAATGTCTGGTTTGGACGTATGCTGCCGGGGAGTGATCGTTCAAACCTTGATGGCCCCTATTTTCTCAGCACTTATGCCTATCCGATTGTTTCCCAGTATCCGGGAGCATGGTCCGGGCGTGACGATGGCATCACGGTCTGGGGTAAGACACTGAAAGACCGCTTTCGTTATACACTCGGCATCTATCGTGGGCATAACTGGGTAAAAGGCGGATCAAACTACGGTGAACATCCGCTGTTTGCCGGTCGTATGGAATATAACTTTCTCGATCCCGAGCCTTCGCCTGCTTATTATACCGCCAGTACCTATTACGGTAAGGCAGATATTCTCGCGATTGGTCTCGCCGGCCAGTATCAGGTGGACGGCGTAGGCAGTGCTCAGGAAAAAGGCGACTATAAGGCGTGGAATGTCGATGGTCTTTTCGAAAAGAAGATCGGTAAAAATGCCCAATATGGCGTCTATACACTCGAAGGTGCCTATTATCAGTATTACACTGATGGTGTGAAAGACATTCCTGCTGGCTACAGGCAGCGTGCTCCTGAATATGGCAATGTCGGAGGAATCAATAACGGGACAGCATTTCTGGCCAGCACTGCCTATCTGATTCCCTACAAACTCGGATGGGGACGTATCCAGCCATTGGTACGCTATCAGCAGTTCCGTTTCAAAAAAGACCTATATGGACCGGGACATCCGAAAACGACTCAATTCGACGCCGGAGCAAACTACGTCATGGATGGTCATAATCTGCGCTTTACATTCGATTATGTCCGTTATCATCCAGCGAGCACCCGTGTTTCAAACGCTTTTCTGCTTGGCATGCAGTTCCAGTACTGACCTTCGGAATACAGATGACAGTATTGACGGGCGTATGACGAACGAAGCTGTCGGGGGATATGGAAAATGTTGACGTTGAAACGAACAATTCACATCGGGGCATTCATGATTCTTTCCTGTGCTGTCAGGGATCATGCTCTTGCCGCTCCGAACTATGAAACAATGGACTGCCGTCATCTATTTGTGGAAGATGTCAGTCTTTCAGACCGTATTGCAATCATTAAGCAGAAACAGGCAACTGCCATGTCGAATGGCACAGATACGGCTGATAATGGTTTTTTTGTGAAATTCGATTCCGTTCCTGGTATCGGAATCATGCATGGCATTACTCTATCGCCTGAAGGAAAACCTCTCGGTGATGAAGTCTCCGATGCTGAAATCAGAGAACTGACCAACGAGCTGACCGCTGTGAAACGACAGCAGAACCGGAAAGTCTGTCCAACAATGACGGCTCCGCTGGAAATACAGACACGTCTGAAGGATGATCAGATCCGGGTCGCACCCTGATTTTCAGAAGGAGATGCAAACATGGGGACAATTCTTCTGGTGAAGGCTGTCCCCATGCGTTTTTGTTTCAGGCTCCAAGACCGCCCTTGTCACAGATAAAGCGGGCAATTTCCTCCACGCCGTCACCCTTGCGGATATTGGTGAAAACGAAAGGTCTTTCACCGCGCATGCGTTTACTGTCACGATCCATCACAGAAAGATCGGCTCCTACATAAGGCGCGAGATCAATCTTGTTGATGACCAGCAGGTCGCTTTTGGTAATGCCCGGTCCGCCTTTGCGGGGGATTTTATCGCCAGCAGAAACGTCGATCACATAGATCGTCAGGTCAGCCAGTTCCGGACTAAAGGTTGCCGCCAGATTATCGCCGCCGCTTTCGACAAGAACGATATCGAGATTCGGAAATTTGGTGTTGAGTTCATCAATACCTGAGAGGTTGATGCTGGCGTCCTCGCGGATGGCCGTATGAGGGCAGCCTCCCGTCTCGATCCCCATGATACGTTCCGGCGGCAACGATCCGGCGCGTGTGAGGAATTCAGCATCTTCACGGGTATAGATGTCGTTGGTCAGCGCCGCGATGTCGAACTCATCGCGAAAGCGACGGCAGAGTGCATCCATGAGCGCCGTCTTGCCCGTGCCGACAGGGCCGCCGATACCGACACGGAGGGGACCGTGATGTTTCTCTGTCATGTTCTGAACAACCTCGTTTCCTGAGTTTCATGATGCATCGCAGCAAGATCGGAACGGAAGCAGAGTCCGCCAGCATCTTCCAGCGTAAGGGATTTTGTCGTGGCAACAGCAGTTGCCATTCGTTCTTCCAGCGCCGCGAGGGCCCGCAGTCCGTCTGTCTGACCAAGGGGGATCAGCCGCACGGCGGCTGAAACAAGGGCGGAAACCGCAACGTGCGCACATCCTGAAGCTGCCAGGTCCTCGTCAAATCCTGCCGCTTTCAGTGCAACGCCATACATCACCGGCAGGGGCCAGCGAATGGCGAGTGTATTGATGGCGGATGGCAGACAGTTCCAGACTTTCACGGCGCGTAAAAAGGCTTCACCCTGTTTGACGGTTTCTTCAAACCGCTCACGCGAGGACGCCAGAGCACACCCTTCCTGAGCTACCGCTAGGATGGTTTCCACCGTCTCTGCCCGCCAGGCCGCCCGCAGCAGGATCATGTCGGTGTGGAGACTGCCATGAGCCAGTAGACTGCCGATCCAATCTACAAGAGTCCGAACATTGGTGACATCGCCACATTCTATGGCCCATTCCAGACCGTGACTGTAAGCAAAGCCACCAGTCGGGAAAGCTGGTGAAAGCCACGAGAGAAGTCTGGTGAGTTGCAGGACGTCCATCATGCGTCTCGCAGGCGGTCAGTGATGGTGATGATGCCCGTCGCCATGATCGTGTTCATGACTGTGCGCGTGCGTCTCTTCATGACTGTGAGAGTGTCCATGCCCGGAAGAATAAGCACCTGTTTCCGGATCGAATGGCGCACGAACAGTATGAACGTGACCACCAAGACCCCTTACCATGTCGGCAATCACATGATCGTTGCGGATCAGGATGCGTTTCTCCTCGATCATGGCTGGAAGATGCCGGTTTCCCAGATGCCACGCCATACGCAGCAGATGCAGCGTGCCATGACCGGTTACTTCCAGCAGGTCTTCCTCCTTCGCTTCGACCCGCACGACGTGGCCGTCTTCCAGCAACAGTCCGTCGCCTGCGCGGAGCAGGCGAGCATGCTCCAGATCGAGCAGCATCCGCTCGCCTGAACGCAGGTCGAGCATCATACGGCGGCGATGACGGCCTTCGTAATCGGCGGAAAAGACATCGCACTCACGCGAACGGTCCCAGCTTCCCGCTGGCAGGATTTCAGAACATCTCATATCAGAACAGGAAATAACGCTGGGCCATGGGAAGGATCTCCGCGGGTTCACAGGTCAGAAGCACGCCGTCAGCGCGCACTTCATAGGTTTCAGGATCAACCTCGATCACCGGGGTCGCGTCGTTGTGGATCATGCTCCGCTTGCCGATCCCGCCACGGGTGTTCGATACAGCCGAAAGACGGCGCTGGAGGCCGAGTTTGTGGCCGATACCGTCTTCCAGAGCGGCCTGAGACACAAAGGTCACGCAGGTCGCAGCAAGAGAACCGCCGAGCCCACCGAACATCATCCGTCCATGCACCGGTTGGGGGGTGGGGATGGAGGCGTTCGGATCACCCATCATCGCGTAGACGATAGCACCACCTTTGACGACAAGATCAGGCTTCACACCAAAGAAAGCCGGGTCCCACAGGACCAGATCAGCCAGTTTTCCAACTTCGACTGAACCGACCTCATGAGCCAGACCGTGCGAAATGGCCGGATTGATCGTGTATTTCGCGATGTAGCGCTTGGCGCGGTTGTTGTCCGCATCACCATCGCCCGGCAATGCGCCGCGCTGGATCTTCATCTTGTGCGCCGTTTGCCATGTCCGGATGGACACCTCTCCCACACGCCCCATCGCCTGACTGTCTGACGACATCATCGACAGCACGCCCATGTCGTGAAAGATGTCCTCAGCAGCAATGGTTTCCCGACGGATGCGGCTTTCCGCGAAGGCGATATCTTCCGGCAGGCTCGGGTTCAGGTGATGGCACACCATGAGCATGTCGAGATGCTCGTCCAGCGTGTTGATGGTGTAAGGCCGCGTGGGATTGGTGGAGGAGGGGAGGACGTTCGGCAGTCCTGCCACGCGGATGATGTCCGGCGCATGTCCTCCGCCCGCGCCTTCGGTATGAAAAGCGTGGATCGTGCGCCCCTTGAAAGCGGCGATGGTGTCTTCGACGAACCCGCTTTCATTGAGCGTATCGGTGTGGATCATCACCTGTACGTCCATCCGGTCGGCGACCGACAGGCAGCAGTCGATGGCGGCAGGCGTGGAGCCCCAGTCCTCGTGCAGCTTCAGACAGCTTGCCCCGGCGCGCACCATCTCTTCCAGCGCTTCGGGACGGGAGGCGTTGCCCTTGCCCGCGAAAGCCAGATTGACGGGAAGACCTTCCGCCGCCTGCAACATCCGCGCCATGTGCCAGGGACCGGGTGTGCAGGTGGTCGCCGCTGTGCCGGTCGCGGGGCCTGTGCCGCCGCCGAGCATGGTGGTGATGCCGGATGACAGCGCCTCCTCGATCTGCTGCGGGCAGATGTAATGGATGTGACTGTCGATGCCGCCCGCCGTCAGGATCTTACCCTCACCGGCAATGACTTCCGTGCCGGGACCGACGATGATGTTCACGCCGGGCTGCACATCCGGGTTGCCCGCCTTGCCGATGGCATGGATGCGACCACCGACAAGCCCGACATCAGCCTTCACGATGCCCCAGTGATCGAGGATCACCACGTTGGTGATGACGGTGTCCACCGCCCCTTCGGCGTTCGTGCGCTGGGACTGGCCCATGCCGTCACGGATGGTCTTGCCACCACCGAATTTCACTTCCTCACCATAGATGGTGAAGTCTTTTTCAATCTCGACCACCAGCGCGGTATCAGCCAGCCGCAGACGGTCGCCCGTCGTTGGCCCATATGTCATGGCATAGTCAAAACGGCTCAGTTTCGCCATCAGTCGATCTCCCCCATGACGTCACCCCGAAAACCGATGGCGCGTCGTGCGCCCCGGAACGGCACGAGCGTGACCTCGCGTTCCTGCCCCGGCTCGAAACGCAGCGCGCCACCGGATGGCACATCCAGTCGCCAGCCGAGCACCCTGTCGCGGTCGAACTTCAGCGCCGGATTGGTTTCGGCAAAATGATAGTGACTACCAACCTGAATCGGGCGGTCACCCGTGTTCGTGACCAGCAGCGTCAGGCGTTCCGCGCCTGCGTTCAGCTCGATGTCGCCCGTTTTGGGGAAAATCTCGCCGGGAACGCCACCGGGGGGGAGGGGATCAGCGTATCGGGTCATGAACCGTCACCAGTTTTGTGCCATCGGGGAAGGTCGCTTCGACCTGAACATCGTGGATCATCTCGGCGACGCCCTGCATCACCTGATCGCGGGTGATGACATGCGCGCCACGTTCCATCAGGTCGGCCACGCTCGCGCCGTCGCGTGCGCCCTCGACCACGAAATCCGTAATCAGCGCGACAGCTTCCGGGTAATTCAGCCTGACCCCCCGTTTCAGCCGCTTTCGGGCGACGATGGCCGCCATGGCCACCAGCAGTTTGTCTTTTTCCCGAGGCGTCAGTTTCATGACTCGAGTGCTCCTTTGTCCAGCCTACGGCGCGCCCGCCACCATTCTTTCATGCAATCCTGCCTCATCATGTGCGCCACGTCACCGGATCGCCTCGTCCATCCCGCAGAATGGACAGCAGACGCCGGGAGAGCCGCGACACGGCGAGGCTGCTGGCCCCGAGGGCGCGCACCACAAGCATGCCGTTCCATGCCGAGGCGGCGGCCTCCACATCATTTTCCGCCGTACCGAGCGTTTCCCGCACGGGCAGAAGCCATGCCTCCGCGTCGGGCGCGACCAGCCACAAGGTCAGCATCACCGTTCGTCCGGCGGCTCCCGCCTTCTGCTCCAGAAGATGGGCGAGCGGTCCTTCCGCGATCAATGACTCTACCCAGAGTAATTCGCCATCCCGCTTCATCCGCAGACGGTCGCGCAGACGGATACGCTCGACCGTCTCGTCGGAGCCGGAACGTCCGAAAACCCGTATTTCACAGCCGAGGAAGGTGGCGTTTCCGGCCATTTCAACTTCCAGCAGGCGGGACGTCGCGCTCCGGTCGAAGAAGATCGTCTCCAGAGGCAGCCAGTCCAGCCGCGCTCCGGCTTCGACCCGACAGCGCGCCTCGATACGGGCGGGCGCATCCTGCTCGCGGGCCTTGTAAATCCTTTCTGCCGCCTGTGTCGTAACGGTCAGGCAGCTTCCTGCACGACAGACAATGTCGCCGCTGATCCGGTCTCCTGCCGCAATCCCGCCAGAGACATTGACCAGTACGGCTTCCGGCGTGCCCTGTGGACGGCGCGGCATCAGGATGCGGCAACAGCCCTGCTGCCGCAGACCGGCAACCCGTGTGGCGTCCCCGGAGAGGCGAACATCCAGCCCGTAAGATCCGACAGCCCGCTGAAGGAGAGCGGGATCGTTCACTTTTGACCGGTCGGCCTTAGAGAGCAAAGACATCTGGTCGCGGGGCAGTTGGATGGTCCATCCCTTCCATGCAGCACATAAAGCCGGTTCTTTCCAGTTCCGCAATGGAGGAAAATACGTAGGGCAGGGAGGCGTGTCCTGGAAATCAGGATGACCGTTCAGCGAATATACTGATTTGCATTGCTTGCTTCACTGTTGATCAAACTGAACTTCGCCGGGCTCGAATGGTTTTCCCGTTGCGAATGTGTTCCAACCTGTATCAGGCTTATGATGCAGGGAGAGAAGAGACCGATGGACATTACAAAACTGGACGCCCTGCGTAAGAAATATGGCGCCGCATCGGGTAGCGACATGTTCGACCCGGAATTCCAGGCTGTCGCCGCGACGCAGTTTTCTGACGGCGGCCGGCGCAGTAAGCCGTATTCCGGGGTGCAGACCTTTCTCTCCCTGCCATATCGTCCGGAAGCCGCTTCGTCCGAAGATTTCGGCGGTCTCGATGTAGCTGTTGTCGGCGTGCCGATGGATCTGGGTGTGACCAACCGTTCCGGCTCGCGTTTTGGTCCCCGCGCCGTGCGTGACATCGAGCGGATCGGTCCATACGAGCATGTCCTGAAGCGTGTGCCTTCCAGCATGTGCAAGGCGGCGGATATTGGCGATGTCGGATTCCGCAGCCGCTTCAGTCTTGAAAAGTCGCATGAGGATATTCAGGAGTTCTATGGCCGCCTGGTAAACGCTGGCGTCATTCCGCTGTCTGTCGGTGGGGACCATTCCATCAGCTACTCGATCCTCAAGGCGGTCGGGGCGAAGCAGCCGGTCGGCATGGTGCATTTCGATGCCCATTGCGACACCAGCGGCGAGTATGAAGGGGCCAAGTTCCATCACGGTGGACCGTTCCGTCTCGCTGTTCTGGACGGCGTGCTGGACCCGGAACGGTGCGTGCAGATCGGCATCCGCGGCTCTTCCGAGTATCTCTGGGAGTTCTCGAAGGACTCCGGCATGACCGTCATTCATGGCGAGGAAGTGCCGAAGCTGGGAACAGACGCCATTCTGGAAACGGTGCGCAAGGTCGTCGGAACAGGCCCTGTCTATGTGAGCTTCGACGTGGACTGTCTCGACCCGGCCTTCGCACCCGGCACAGGCACGCCGGAAGTGGGCGGCCTGACCACACGTGAGGCGCTGGAGCTTCTGCGCGGTCTCGACGGTCTCGATATTGTCGGCGGCGATGTTGTGGAAGTCGCGCCGCAATATGATGCAACCACCAACACGGCGCAGGCCGGTGCTCAGATACTTTTCGAGATCTTCAGCCTGATCGCGGGGAAAATCGCCGCTCGATAACGCGACGATGGGAGACGTCCCCTGCGACCTTTTTCGCAGGGGACGTCTTTCTGTATTTTTATTGGAAATGTCACGACAATCTGAAAATCTGGAAAGACATTCAGCGAACCCGACAGACGCTACAGAAGCGGCAAATGCCGGTCGTTAGACGGATCACGAGGTCCGGGCGTGCTCGCAGCAGCCAGACTTGACCATCAAGATGATGATACCGGACAGGATAACGGCTCCTGCCCTCCAGTTTCCGAAAGCGCACCGTTTTTCTGGCTTTGTTAAGAAAAGTTTCAGTCGGGGTTTTCCTCAGGATTTAAGGACGTTGACTCAGTTTGAAGAACGGGCAAATCGAAAATTTTATTGATCATTATCAGTTAGTTAATTTGCTCCAAACCTTTAAAGCTCCGGAGGGTGGAGGTTCTCTGTTGGGTTTCATGGCTTTCATCGGTTATAGGGCGTTGGGTGTCTTTTGACAGACACTGCACGGCGCTGTGCGTCTGGGAGGTGTCGTGGAACTGATCCGTTTGCCGCTTCAGGGGAGAACCATGCATGCAGGCTGACATTCCGGCGCGTTCCGCCGTTGTCGACCTTGGCTCCAATTCCGTCCGCATGGTCGTCTTCGATGGGATTTCACGAAATCCGGTCTCTATCTTCAATGAAAAAGCCGTTCTCCGTCTTGGCCGTGGTCTGACCCATACGGGTCGGCTGAATGAAGAAGGGGTGGCGCTCGCCGTGGACGTGTTGCGCCGTTTCCACGCCATCGCCCGGGGCATGAATGCTGATCCCTTCGAGATTCTGGCCACAGCCGCCGTGCGTGACGCCGCGAACGGCCCGGAATTTGTCGCTTCTCTTCGGGAGATCATGCCGGATGTGCCCATCCGCATCCTGTCGGGGATAGAAGAGGCTGATCATGCGGCGCTGGGTGTTCTGTGCGGCATCCCGGAAGCGAATGGTCTTGTGGCCGACATCGGCGGTGGTTCGCTGGAGCTGATCCGGATTGATTCCGAAGGGCGGCATAACGCCAACACCCTGCCGCTGGGGGTTATCCGTCTTGGCGATCGGGCCAATGGAGATCTCGTTGCGGCCAAAGCCATAGCGGATGCCGAACTTGCCGGAGTCGAGTGGCTGGAGACGATGAAGGGGCGCACGCTCTATCTTGTCGGTGGCGCTTTCCGCGCTCTTGCGCGTCTGCAGATCGCCCGTACCAGCTATCCGCTGAACATCCTGCATTATTATACGCTGACGCCCCAGATGGTACGTGAAATGACCGGCTGGCTCATCCAGAGCAATCGGAAAGTTCTGGAGCGCTTGCCGGGAGCGCCGAGGAAACGGCTGGACGACGTTCCTTTCGCCGCGACCGTTCTGCGTCGTCTGCTCAAGCGCGTTTCACCGGATCGCATCGTATTCTGCGTCGATGGCCTGCGGGAAGGCTGGTATGTGCTGAATGTCGCGCCGGACCTTCAGCAGGAAGACCCTCTTGAATCCATGGCGCGGCAGATGTGTGAGCGCTTTGGCCGTAGCGCCACCTTGCCCGAGGCGTTGTTCGACTGGATTTCCGTGATTTTTCCCGAAGAGACAGAGTGTCAGAAACGCTTGAGAAAAGTGGCCTGCTGGCTGTCTGACGTCGGCAGCCATGACCATCCGGAATATCGGGCCGAACAGACGTTCCTGCGTATTCTGTGGATGCAGAGCGGGGGCATTGATCATCAGGCCCGGGCTGCAATCGCGCTCGCGCTCGCCGTCCGGTATGAAGGCGAGGTCGATGCCGGCTGGCTGGCGCCAGCCCGCGCACTGCTCGACGCGGATACTTTTACGTGGGGGCTTACGCTCGGGCTTTCTCTCAGACTGGCTTATTCCCTGTGTGGCGGGACGGAAACACTGCTGAACGGCACACGGCTGGAGCGCGAAAAGGACGGGCTCTGCCTGTATCTCACGTCGGCGCGCGTGGCTGTGCGCGGAGACTCCGTGCGACGCCGCCTGACCCGGCTGGCGCAGATCATGGGGCTGGATTCCCGTGTCGATGAGGTTCCGTCGATCTGAAATGTCTCTGTGAGAGAGGCTGTAACTCTCATTAACGACATGATGTCGCACACTATGGCACCATTGCCCGGGTTGGGCTGCATCTGAAAAAAGCCAGATAGTACACGCACTTGCGATCAGTCAGCTGCGATGAAAAGCTATATGCTCCATATTCTGTTTCTGTTGCGTACAAGTCTGGTCCTGTTTTAGCCAATTCTGTTGAAAAAGTCGCTTGCTGTACTGGGCGGATAGGGTCTTGTGAGGAGCTTAATGCTCCTTTTTTCCTTCAGGTGGCCCGCTGGAGTGAGCTGACTGGCATCAGCTTTGCCATTTTACGCAGGTTCTGGGCGGTTGCTGCGAGGAGGAATTCATCTCTGGCGCCATTTGGACCTCGTAATCGCAGTCGATCCAGTTTGAGTATGCGTTTGAGATGCGCGAACAGCATCTCAACCTTTTTCCTCTGTCTTCGTGATGTCACGTAAGCATCGGTTTGGGCGATATCCCGCGCCATATCGCGAGCGCCTTCATGCACGGACCGCATGATCTTGCGGGCAGGTGTATTTGGAGTGCAGCGCTGCCGGAATTCACATCCACTGCAGTCCTTTACGCGGGCTCGGTAACGAATGAAGCCATCCTTGTCGACACGGGAACGGGGTGTTGTGAAGTTCCGATTGGATGTGCGGAGTTGATGACCGCCCGGGCAGGTATAAAAGTCATTCTCATGATCGAATGTGAAATCAGACCGTGCAAACGTCCCGTCGTTGCGGGCTGACTTGTCAAACACAGGAATGTGCGGTTCGATCCCTTTGTCCTCTACCAGCCATGCGAGGTTTGCGGCATCACCATAAGCACCGTCTGCAGCCAGGCGTTCCGGCCATAAACCAAAGATATGCTGTACCCGTTCAATCATGCGACGTTGTGCCGTGACTTCCGCCTGACGCACTGATGTCGTGGCCTCAACATCGACAATAACAGCATGCCTGAGGTCGATCAGATAATTTGTGCTGTATGAAAAGAAAGCCTGATTGGGCGTGGCTGCAGAATAGCGTGCAGCAGGATCTGTGGGAGATAGCCTTTTAGGGACAACGGGTGTCGACGCACCGAATGCGGCATCGTCAAGAACGGCAAGATATTCTTCTACGGCACGCCCTGCCGCATCAGGAGGAAGACCTTCGTCTCCCGGCACAGCCCGCTGTCGATTGGCATCCGCCCGGATCAGGCTGGCATCGACAGCAAAACCTTCCCCACCGACCAGGCCCGTCTCGATACAGCGCCGGACAGTCATCTCGAACACTTCGCGCAGAAGGTTGCTTTCACGGAAACGACCATGTCGATTCTTTGAAAATGTGGAGTGGTCAGGAACAGTCCCATCCAGACCCAACTGGCAGAACCATCGATAGGCGAGGTTCAGATGCACTTCTTCGCACAGGCGTCGTTCAGAACGGATGCCCATGCAGTAACCGATCAACAGCATCCGGATGAGAAGCTCGGGATCAATCGAAGGTCGCCCCATTGTACTGTAAAACGGGCGAAGGTGTTCTCGAATTCCAGAGAGATCAATCAGCCGGTCAATGGATCGAAGCAGGTGATTGTCTGGTACATGCTGCTCCAAACTGAACCCGTAAAACAGGGTTTCCTGAACCCCGGTTCGTTCACCCATCATTCGCCATACTCCTTGAGTGAAGATGACTGAATCAGGAAGCTATGATTATTTCAAGAGCGACTTTTTCAACAGAATC
>JAEIIU010045356.1:0-28499 GCA_018874675.1 Drosophila baimaii | reverse complement strand
CTTCGGATATGGCGGCGCGGGCGGCGCCCGTACGCCCTATTACGCAGGCGGCTGGGAATCAGGTTCGGGCGAGACCGGTAAACCCGGCGACCCCGGCGGCGGGGGCTCCGGCTCCTGTGTGGCCCCAGGTGGCACTTACAAAAACGGCGGTGATGGCGGCCCCTCCTGGCTCACCGTCACACAATATGGATAAGGCATTATATATGAGCTATTTTTTTGAAGGCTGGGCAGGTCTCATGCTTCCCGGATGGAGCGAACTGACTCTTGCCGGTTATGATCGGGTTCCCGTGAATTTCATGGCCCTGGGCGGCGGCAGTGAAACACGCCCGGAAGTCGATCTGGTCTTTCCGGCGCCTCAGGCGACCTATCCTGTCTGTGCCGGTATCGGACTGTTCACATCGGATAGCGGCAATGACGGACCGATCGTTTACTGGGAATTCTCCCACTGGGACAACACAGGCAAGAATGCTTCCATCCTGCTGCCTGTCCCCGAAGTCACCCTTCTGCTGGATCGCACACAGACCTGGCAGGATGGCGCAGCCATTGGACGCACGGCCGCTGGCGGCACGGTGTTCGTCGGTCAGGACGTAACGCTGGTTGACGGGCGCTACTGATCTTATGCCCATGCAGCGGGATATTTTCTCCGCTACATGGGCACTTCTTCATCTTTTTTCTATTTATTTTAGATCAGGAAAGCGATTATCCGCAGTCCTGCGCTGTTTGTCAGACCCGCTCTTTACCCGCTCTGGCGGCTTCCCGTGCGGCCTGCTTCTCTTCTTCGGTCCAGATCTTGCGCTCGCGTACTTTCTGCGGCTTGACCTGCTTGACGGGTCCACCGCCAAGCACGGGAGGACGCATGGTTGAGTTCTGCGCCTCGTCCGAATGCCATTCGTGGTCAGCATGCACAGTCAGGGCACGACCGATTTCCCGCTCCACGTTATGTAGCCAGGCACGCTGCTCGGCATCGCACAGCGTGATGGCGTAGCCGCTGCGTCCGGCGCGGCCAGTCCGTCCTATGCGATGAACATAGCTTTCCGGCAGGCTCGGCAGATCATGGTTGAAAACATGCGTGACTGTATCAACGTCGATACCGCGTGCCGCGATGTCCGTTGCGACAAGCACCTGCACATCACCGGCACGGAACGCTTCCAGAGCCCGCTCCCGCTGACCCTGCGACTTGTTGCCGTGCAGCGCCTCGGCAGTAATGCCCGCTTCAGTGAGGAACGCGCAGACTTCGTTTGCGATGTTTTTCTGCAGGGTGAAAACAACTGCCTGCCCGATATCCGGTGTCTGCTGCAATTGAGCCAGAAGAGCCGTCTTCTTGTCCGCAGCATCCATGAACATGACCGACTGCTCGATCCGATCGACAGTCGTTGAAGGTGGAGCAATCTCGACCTTCGCCGGGTCACTCAGAAGACTGTCCACCAGAACGGCGATGGATTTCGGCATCGTTGCCGAGAACAGCACCGTATGCCGATCTTTCGGCAGTGTCGCGACAATGCGTTCAATCGGTTTGGCGAAGCCCATATCCAGCATCTGGTCGGCTTCATCCAGCACGATCGCCTCAAGCTGAGACAGGTCGCAAAGCCCCTGCTCGATCAGATCCAGCAACCGTCCCGGTGCGGCCACGATGACGTCCACACCTTCCTTGAGCGCATTAACCTGATGGAACTGGCTGACGCCGCCAAAAATCGTTGTGACCCGAAAATCCAGATGGCGTCCAAAGCTCTCGAAACCATCGGCAATCTGGGAAACCAGTTCACGTGTCGGTGCGAGGACCAGAACGCGGGTGCCACCCCTGGGTGCCGGACGGGGCGCCTCGGCAAGCCGATGAAGCAGAGGCAGCACGAAGGACGCTGTCTTGCCTGTTCCGGTTTGCGCCATACCCAGCAGATCGCGGCCTTCAAGCAGGAACGGGATTGACTGAGCCTGAATAGGGGTCGGCTTGACATAGCCTTCTTCACCCAGAGCGCGCAGCAGGGCCGGAGAGAGGGCGAGATCTTCAAAAGTCATGGACATGGTCAAGCGGCGCCTCCGGCGCTCAGTAAGGTTGCGCCTAATCGGGCTTTGCTAAGTCAGAAAGCGGGCTTTTACGGGGGATACGGCACGACGTCAACGTAAAGAAAGAACGCAACCGATGGTTCTATTCCGCATCGTGGGTAGCTATTTCCGATACACTGAATGATGCTTCACTGATTTGATTAGCGGCTTACACTTTCGGATGTCGTTCCAGGGACTCTGAACGGCCGCACACTTCATCAATCATCCGTCTTTCTACAGGCCCAAACAGCTTCAATTTCTGAGAAAAGGCAGGACCCCCTACTCAGTCGCCCAGCGTTCGATCTCAACTCCAACTGAATCAAGGTCGGAAAAGATATCGAGCTTTTCAACGCTGATCCGAACCACCCGCACCCGATGATCCTTCATCACCTCAATTGCGATACGTTCAGCCAGCGTCTCAACAAGCTGCGTATGAGTCTCCGTCGCCAGACGACGAATCGTTAGAACGGCCGTCTCGTAAGAAACCGTTCGGCTGAGATCATCCACGCCTTCCGTCAGGTCACGACTGTCATCCACACCAAACGAGACATTGATGCGGACGCGCTGCGTCACACCCTGCTCATGTGGGAAAACGCCGATATAGGCGTCAACAATCATATCCTTGAGAAAAAGCCGTCTTACAGCCAGATCGGCAGGCCAGGGCGCGAGGATCGTCATTGCTCTATTCTTCCACCACATTACTGGACGGCGACGGTGAATAATACCACTGGAGATGCTGCGCCCCATCAAGCGCCAGCATCTGTCCTGTTACGGACGGCAGCATCAGAAACGCCAGCAGGGCACGCGACACTTCTTCAGGCGACGTTCCTCGCCCAAGCGGCACAGACTTACATTGCGCCTGAAACTGTTCCTGCGTCTGGCGCGTGCTCGGCAGCGCAGGCCCCGGACCGATGGCGTTGACCCGGATTTTCTTTGGAGCCAGCGCCAGCGCCATTGTCCGGGTCAACGTCCAGAGCGCCGATTTGGAAACGGTGTAGCTGACAAAATGCGGGGTCAGGGACCACACACGCTCGTCAAGCATGTTGAGCACCATTCCTTCCCTATCGGCAGGAAGCTGCTTCGCAAACTCCTGCGTCAGCACATAAGGCGCCCGCAGATTGGGCTCCATATGCGCGTCCCAGCTTGCGCGGGTGACCGTGTTCCAGTCATCCCTGTCGAAAGTGGACGCGTTGTTGACCAGAACACCGATAGTACCACCCAGTTCGGCGACGGCTTTCGCGATGAGACCCGTGACTTCCTTTTCTTCAGCAAGATCGGCACGCAGCAGGCAGCATTGCCGCCCCATGGCTTCGACTTCCCGTTTTAGGGAGTGCGCGTCATCCTCGCCAGACCGATAATGCACCGCCAGAGAAAAACCCGCCCCCGCCAACGCCAGCGCCATGGCGCGACCCAGCCGTTGAGCGCCGCCAGTAATGAACGCAATGCGGGGAATGTCCGGGGCAATCAATGTTCCGGCGAGGGAGGCTTCAGCGGTCATACCGTCTCTCATCACTCTGTCTGCGTTTTTATATCAGTCGTCTGGCGCTCACCGCCGCCGCCAGCGTGCCATCATCCAGCACATCCAGCGCGCCACCCATCGGAACGCCCTGCGCCACACGGCTGACCACCACGTCATAGGGAGCGATCTTTTCCTGCAACCAGTACATGGTCGTCGCCCCCTCCACGGTCGAGCCAAGAGCCAGAATGACTTCCCTTATGGAGCCTTCTCCCAGCCGCTCGAACAGGGAACCGACGTTCAGGTCTTCGGGACCAATGCCCTTGAGGGCCGACAGCACACCGCCAAGAACCTGATAGACACCACGATGGGCGCCAGCTCTCTCCAACGCCCACAGATCGCTGACGGTTTCGACGACACACACAATATCATGCGGACGGTCGAGATTGCTGCAAATCCGGCAGGGATCGGTCACATCGAGGTTCCCGCACACCGAACAGGTCTTCACCGACGTTGCAGCGCTTTCCATCGCGCGCGCCAGCGGAAGCATGCGGCGCTGCGGATCACGCAACAACGCCAGCGCCACCCGTCGCGCCGACCGGGGACCAAGCCCCGGCAAGCGGGCGATCAGACCGATGAGGTGATCAATATCGGCAACAGCCATCCGTTAAGACCGGACTGCCGTAGCTCAGAACGGCAGCTTCAGTCCCGGCGGCAGGTTCAGACCACCCGTGACCTTCTGCATTTCTTCAGAAGCCGTCTTATCGAGACGCGCTTTCGCATCCGCACAGGCTGCGACGATCAGGTCCTGCAACATTTCCATTTCGGTCGGGTCAGCCAGCTTCGGGTCGATCATGATCGCTTTCAGATCACCCTTTCCGCTGAGCGTCACGGTCACCATGCCCGCACCGGCGCTGCCCTGAATCTCGATTTTCTCGAGACTGGCCTGCATCTCTTCCATCTTCGACTGCATCTGCGAAGCCTGCTTCATCAGTCCGGCAAGATTTTTCATGTTCAATCATCCCTGCATACACGATGGCTGGCGACCACAAGCGTGATCCGACCAGCATCAAACTGTCAGTCCTGTTCTTCGGGGGCGTCCAGTTCCGGGTCAAGCCCTATTGCCAGCGGCCCGGCGTCCAGTGCCTCGAAATCTTCGGGAGGCAACCCGTAATGGTCGTCGAGAGTGTGGTCCCGCACATCGCCGAGTTCAGCATCCGGAAACACACCGAGAATCGCCTGCACCAGCGGGTGATTCGATGAACGGCGGTTATGAAGCTGGATGATCTCGGCGCTCTGCTCAGCCAGCGTGGGCTCGCCCTGCGCCTCTGCCGCGCGCACCACCCACTCGCTTCCAAAGTTTGCACGGAGCATTTCCTGCAGCCGCTTCACAAGGTCCGGAGGAGCCGGATTATCCACCCGCACCTCAACCAGAGGCGGAGCAAACGTCACCAGATGGGTGGAATGGCACAGATGGCCGTGCAGGGTCGCCTCGCGGCTGTCCTTCACGAAGGCCACCAATTCACGCCAGCTACGAGGAGGCCGAGGACCTGACGGCGCGGCTGCTCTGGCCAAAGGGATCGGTTCGGACGATCCCTCTCCAACATCACCCCACCGCTCATTGGCGACTCTCTGACGCCTGCTTCCATCATCCGGCGGCATCATGGCGTGGGGCGCATCCCGCCCGTCATCCGCCACCCGGTTTACGGGAGCGGCTACCTGTGCGGCTTCGCCGGAACGCAGTTTTTTCAGCAACTCTTCCGGCGGCGGCATCGTTGCGGCATGACAGAGGCGGATCAGCACCATCTCCGCTGCCTCACGACGCAGCGGCGCATCATCGACTTCCAAAATTCCTTTCAGAAGCATCTGCCAGAGACGCGACAGGGTGGAGAGCGACAGGGAACTGGCGAAGGCAGCCCCTCTCGTCCGTTCCATTTCCGGCAGTTCGAGCGTGTCTTCCAGCCCCCGAACGGTTTTCAGACGCGTGACCGTATGCGTCAGTTCAGCCAGATCACGGAGCATCAGCCCCGGATCATTGCCCCGGTCATACATGTTGTCGGAAAGACGGATCGCTTCCGTCACATCGCCGCGCATCAGACAGTCGAACAGATCGAAAATCGCCGCACGATCCGACAGGCCGAGCATCGCAGCGACACCGACTTCCGTGACGCTGCCGTCGCTCGCCCCCAGCGTGCCAGCCCCCTGCGCGATCGCCTGATCCAGTAAAGACAGCCCATCACGCACCGAACCGTCAGCCGCGCGGGCGATGAGTTTCAGCGCCTCCTGTTCGGCGGAAACATGCTCCTTTTCGACGATCCCTGTAAAAAAGGAGAGCAGTTCTGACTGGGAAACCCGGCGAAGATCGAATCGCTGGCAACGGGACAGCACCGTGATCGGCACTTTCCGCAGTTCGGTCGTCGCAAAGATGAATGTGACCTGTGGCGGCGGCTCTTCCAGCGTTTTCAGCAGCGCATTGAAGGCGTTGCGCGACAGCATGTGCACTTCATCGATGATAAAGACTTTCATGCGTCCCTGAATCGGGCGGAAATGACAGGCCTCGATAATCTCACGGACATCATCGACACCGGTGCGGGAAGCGGCATCCATTTCCAGCACGTCGGGGTGGCGGTCAGCCAGAATGGCCACACAGTTCGGACACACGCCGCAGGGGTCCGCCGTCGGACCGCCCTTGCCATCAGGGCCGATACAGTTGAGACCACGGGCAATGATTCGGGCTGTGGTGGTCTTGCCCACCCCGCGGACGCCGGTGAGCATGAAGGCATGTGCGACGCGACCGACCGCAAAAGCATTTCTAAACGTGCGGACAAGAGCATCCTGACCGATGAGCTGGTCGAGGGTTGCCGGACGATATTTGCGCGCCAGAACCCTATAGGCAGCAGCAGGTTTCGCAGGCTCTTCCTGAGAAGGTTTTTCGGGAGCTTCCGGCGACTGAACGGCCACGGCGTCCGTCTGACCGGCACCGGCCGGGCCTGACGCTTCTGCCGGCGCTTCACCGAAAAAGAGTCCCATCCCCTCACTCGGCGGCAATGGCAGATCGTCGTCCGCCTCTCTATCACTGTCAGGCATGGTTCCAGCCAATCCGCTTTCAGCCCGCGCAGGCTCGCAGCCGGGCTTGACAGCCTCTCTGGCGGATCTGTTTCCTGTTCAAAGGAAGGTGAGAGACCTGCAACAACCCGAGCAAAACTTACTGCGGCTGCTTCCTTCCGGATCTGACCGGGTTGGCAAGGCGCCCGTCCGTCACAGATCTCCCGTCAAGTTGAATAGCACACGGCCCTGCCCGGCGCAAAGCCATCGGGACACAAATTTTTATTGCATACATCCTTACCGCTTCGCGCTTTCCTTTTCCTAACAGCTTTTAAACCTCACTGTTTCAGGATCAGGAGATTGGCGTTTTCCCCGGATTTTCTCTCAGGCAAGTGACAGGGTCATGAAATTTTTTCCGCAGCGGCCCGTCTTATGGCTGGCATTTCTTTCGGAACAGCCCAAATATGGTGACAGGGTCACGTTCAGGCGGCGTGGCCTTATACGCCAGACGGCGAAAGGAGTGTCTTGATCATGCTGTCACGCAATCTCGAACAGACGTTGCACCGGGCACTGACGCTGGCGGGTGAGCGGCATCATGAATACGCAACGCTTGAGCATCTTCTGATCGCTCTGATTGATGACCCGGACGCGGTAACCGTCTTCCGGGCCTGCGGCGTTGATCTGGATAAACTCCGGGGAGATCTGACCGAGTTTCTCGACAAGGATCTGGCAGGTCTGACTGCCGAGCGCACTACGGAGCCGAAGCCGACCGCAGCGTTTCAGCGCGTCATTCAGCGTGCCGCCATTCATGTGCAATCCACGGGCCGCGACGAAGTCACGGGCGCCAATGTACTGGTCGCCCTCTTCGCCGAACGCGAAAGCCATGCTGTCTACTTCCTGCAGCTGCAGGACATGACGCGTCTCGACGCCGTAAACTTCATCTCGCACGGAATCGCCAAGGCTCCGGATCGCTCCGTACGACGGAGCTCGAACGGAGCGCCTACAGGCTCGGCCGAAAAAGACGAGACCGGCAGTGAGGAAAAAGGACGGGGTTCCGCCTCCAAGACCGGCGAGGCTCTGGCCACCTACTGCGTCGACCTGAACAAGAAGGCCGCCGAGGGAAAGATCGATTCCCTGATCGGGCGTGACTCGGAAGTCGAGCGCACCATCCAGATTCTCTGCCGCCGCACGAAGAACAATCCACTTTATGTGGGCGATCCGGGCGTCGGCAAGACGGCCATCGCCGAAGGCCTGGCCAAACGAATCGTTGAAGGCGATGTGCCGGAAGTTCTGCTGAACGCCACCATCTACTCGCTCGACATGGGCACCCTGCTGGCAGGCACGCGCTACCGTGGCGATTTTGAGGAACGCCTGAAGGCTGTGGTGAACGACCTTGAGCAGAATCCGGGCGGTATCCTGTTTATTGATGAAATCCACACTGTCATTGGTGCCGGCGCGACTTCGGGTGGCGCCATGGATGCGTCCAACCTGCTGAAGCCTGCACTGGCTGCCGGGACGCTGCGCTGCATCGGTTCGACGACCTACAAGGAATTCCGTCAGCACTTCGAGAAAGATCGCGCCCTCGTCCGTCGCTTCCAGAAGATCGACGTCGAGGAACCGAATCTCGATGACGCCGTGAAGATCCTTCGTGGCCTGAAGACGAACTATGAGAAGCACCACAAGGTCCGCTACACGGATGATGCGATCCGCGCGGCCGTGGAGCTGTCGGTCAAATATATCCATGACCGGAAGCTGCCGGACAAAGCCATCGACATCATTGACGAGGCTGGTGCTTCACGGATGCTCCTGCCTGAAAGCAAGCGTCGAAAGACCATCACGCTCAAGGACGTGGAAGACACGATCGCCAAGATTGCCCGCATCCCCGCCAAAACCGTGTCGGTCGACGACAAGGAAGTGCTGCGGGCTCTGGAGCGTGACCTGAAGAACATGGTGTTCGGTCAGGACAAGGCTATTCAGACACTGTCGGACGCCATCAAGCTGGCGCGTGCCGGCCTGCGTGAACCCGAGAAGCCGATCGGCAACTATCTGTTCTCTGGCCCTACCGGTGTCGGCAAGACCGAAGTCGCTCGCCAGCTGGCCAGCACCCTCGGCATCGAGCTGATCCGGTTCGACATGTCCGAATACATGGAACGCCACTCCGTTTCCCGACTGCTTGGCGCGCCTCCGGGCTATGTCGGCTTCGATCAGGGCGGCCTGCTGACAGACGCAGTCGATCAGCATCCGCATGCCGTGCTGCTTCTGGATGAAATTGAGAAGGCCCATCCGGACCTCTATAACGTGCTGCTGCAGGTTATGGATCATGGACAGCTGACCGACCACAACGGCAAGACTGTCGACTTCCGCAACGTCATTCTCATCATGACGACCAATGCGGGCGCGGCCGATCTGAGCAAGGAGGCCATCGGTTTCGGGCGTGACACCCGTGAAGGCGAAGATCAGGAAGCGATCAAGCGTCTCTTCACGCCGGAATTCCGTAACCGTCTTGATGCGATCATTCCGTTCGGCAATCTCCAGCCGGAAACGGTTGGTCGTGTGGTCGAGAAGTTCGTGCTTCAGCTGGAAGCACAGCTTGCGGATCGGAACGTCACGATCGAGATGTCTTCTGCGGCCAAGGAGTGGCTGGCGGAGCGGGGTTACGACCGTCTGTATGGCGCCCGTCCTCTGGGCCGGGTCATTCAGGACTCGATCAAGAAACCCCTGTCCGAAGAGCTTCTTTTCGGTCGTCTGACAAAAGGCGGAGCGGTCAAGATCTCCGTCAAGGACGGCGAGCTTTCGTTCGAATATCTCGAGAACGCCACGTCTTCACCAGCAGCCGAGGCTCCGGAAGAAGGCGAGGAAAAGCAGGATACGAACGGCCTCTCATCCTGAACAAAAGAGTGGCCCTGCTTTAAGAGCAGGGCCACCTTCCCTTGCACCGATGTGCCAGAAGCGGCATTGTCCGCCCACAACAGGCAAAAAGAGGGAGATGATGGAGGGTAAATCAGCACGCAACGGTATTATCCTGCACACTGAGGCAGATTTTCAGGGCCTGCGCGCCGCAGGAAAACTGGCTGCAGAAACGCTGGATATGATCACCGAGTATGTGCGTCCTGGTGTGACGACAGGCGAACTCGACACCATCATTCACGAATTCACTCTCAAGAATAACGCGACGCCGGCGACACTTGGCTATCGCGGCTATCCAAAATCCAGCTGCATCTCGATCAACCATGTCGTGTGCCATGGCATCCCGGGTGATCGTAAGTTGCTGGACGGTGATATCCTGAATATCGATGTCACATGCATTCTGGACGGATGGTATGGTGACACCAGCCGCATGTATATCGCAGGCAAAGCTCCCAAAAAGGCCGAAAAGCTGATTGATGTCACCTATGACAGCATGATGGCCGGCATTGAACAGGTGCGTCCGGGCGCAACGCTGGGTGATATTGGCCACGCGATCCAGACAGTCGCGGAAAAGCAGCGCTATTCCGTTGTGGAGGATTTCTGTGGTCACGGCATCGGCCGCACCTTCCATGCCGCTCCGAATGTCCTTCACTTCGGCGAACCCGGGACGGGTCTGGAACTGAAGGCTGGCATGGTCTTCACCATTGAGCCGATGATCAATATCGGCAAACCGGAAGTGAAAATCCTTGAGGATGGCTGGACAGCCGTCACACGTGACCGTTCCCTGACCGCGCAGTTCGAACACATGCTGGGCGTCACGGAAAACGGATATGAGATTTTCACGCTCTCCCCGAAAGGCTATACGCGCCCTCCCTACAGCGCGTGATCAGTTCCTCCTGAGCACACGACACACGGCAAACGTAAAGAATTTCTGACTGTCTTTATTTATAACAAAGACAGTCAGAAGCTTTTTGCCTAAAGTGTTTACAGAGAAATAATGTGCGGAAACTGCTTTCCAGAGAAGCAGCCTTCCGAAGCCTGCCTGAAAAAGCTTCACCAGAAACCTTTCATGATTTAAAAGAGCGTTTTCCAGCAGACTTCTGAAAGTCTGCTGAGCTCTCCTCATTTTTCATTGAAGCAGGATCGTGCCCGTGTTGCCTTCCGTCACAGTCCGTATCCTCTCACGGAAGAAACACAGACAGCCTTTCTTCGCACTCACAACAGGTCTCATCGCCTGCCTGAGTTTCTCCACCAATGGCTGGGCGCAGACATCCGCCCTCCCCGCTGGTGTGCCTGATCCGCTGGCCTATACAGCCTCCGTGCAACCACCCGCGTCCGACAGACCCGTCTCTGCCCGTCATGGAATGGTGGTCTCCGCGCACCATCTCGCTTCCGAAGTCGGCGCCAAGATCCTGGCGCAGGGCGGAAACGCCGCCGATGCCGCTGTCGCCGTTGGTTATGCGCTCGCCGTGGTTTACCCGGCGGCAGGTAATATTGGCGGTGGTGGCTTCATGGTTCTGAAGCCACGACAGGGACAGGCTGTTTTCATAGATTTCCGTGAAAAAGCGCCGCTCGCTTCCACGCCAGACATGTTTCAGGACGCCAGAGGACGGGTCATCCCCGCCCTCTCGACGGTCGGGTGGAAAGCTGTCGCTGTTCCCGGAACCGTGGCGGGCCTCGAATATGTGCGGGAGCGCTGGGGACGCCTTTCCCGCGCCAAACTCATGGAGCCCGCCATCCGTCTGGCGCGGGAAGGCTTCGTTCTGGAGGAAGGCGATGTCGCCCTTCTCCGTCCCTTTGAGAAGGAATTCAGTGCTGATCCTGTTGCCAGCAAGATCTTCCTGCGACCGGATGGTCAGTCCTTCCGTCCCGGCGATCGTCTTGTGCAGACCGACCTCGCCAACTCCCTTTCAGAAATCTCCAGCCACGGTGCGGATGTTTTTTATAAAGGCAACATAGCCCGTCGGGTGGTTGACGCCAGCAAACGCAATGGCGGCATTCTGCAGATGGCGGATTTCAGCGGTTACAGACCTCGCGTCATGCCGCCCCTGACCTGTTCCTATCGCGGTTACCACATCGACACGGCGCCCCCTCCAAGCGGTGGTGGCATCGCCCTGTGCGAAATGCTGATGATCCTGTCAGGTTATGATCTCGGTGCGGAAGGACTGCACAGCGCCACGGCTCTCCGTCAGCAGATCGAAGCCATGCGTCATGCCTATTCCGACCGGCGCGATCTGGGCGATCCGGACTTCGTCTCCAATCCCGTCGATCATTTGCTGGACCCGGCTTATTCCGTGCAGATTCGGAGCGCCTTGCCCAATGCCGGAGCGGTGAAGTCAGAAGCCCTCACTGCAGGTTCTGCCGCCCCCGCCTCTTCAGTCACAGGCCCTGTTCCGCCTGTGAGTCGTGAAAAACACGAAACCACACAGTTCTCGGTCATGGATTCTTCCGGACTGGCGGTTTCCACCACCTACACGCTCAACGGCTGGTTTGGAGCGCGGGTCATAGCGCCGGGCACAGGCTTTTTCCTGAACGACGAAATGGACGATTTCTCCACCAAACCCGGTGAGCCCAACATGTTCGGCATCATCGGCAGTCAGGCGAACGCCATCCAGCCCGGAAAGACTCCTCTTTCCTCAATGGCTCCGACCATCGTTTCCAAAGACGGAAAGACGGTCATGGTCATCGGCAGTCCCGGCGGCTCACGCATCCCCACCATCGTGCTGTCGGTCATCACCGGCGTGATCGACTATCACCTGAATATCCAGCAGGCCATTGATCTGCCGCGCTTTCACGAACAGTGGGAACCCTCGACCATTGAAGTCGAAAAGGGCGCGGTCGATGCTGCTGTCGCGAAGACCCTGAATGAACAGGGGTATGTTTTTCACGATCATGCCGCATGGGGTATTCCGGAAGGGATCGTCACGGGCGTTCTCGCCCCCACACGGGACGGACAGACGCTTCTGTTCGGCGGCGCAGACCATCGTCATCCGGGCGGCGCTGCGGTAGGCGAGTAAAAACATTCGTCCCGAATTAAGACGTCCCTCCTCGCCTTGGGACTAGTGCAACGTCGGCGCGGATGCTACTGACGCCCCAAAGAGAGCGGTGGACAAGGGTTTGCCGCTTTTCCATTCCGACCACCGCAGAACCCCGGAGAGAATGCGCATGGCCCCGGCCGAAGGCACCCGACAGATCAAGAAGGTCGTTCTGGCCTATTCAGGCGGCCTCGATACTTCAGTCATCCTGCGGTGGCTACAGACCACTTACGGCTGTGAAGTCGTGACCTTCACGGCTGATCTCGGTCAGGGTGAAGAGCTGGAGCCGGCTCGCAAGAAAGCCGAAATGTTCGGCGTGAAGGAAATCTTCGTCGAAGATCTGCGTGAGACCTTCGTGAAGGACTTCGTGTTCCCGATGTTCCGGGCGAATGCGCTGTATGAAGGGCAGTATCTTCTCGGCACTTCCATCGCCCGTCCGCTGATCGCCCAGCGTCAGATCGAGATCGCCGAACAGGTTGGCGCTGACGCCGTGGCGCATGGCGCGACCGGCAAAGGCAACGATCAGGTCCGTTTCGAACTGGCCTACTATGCGCTGAAGCCCGACATCACCGTGATTGCGCCGTGGCGTGAGTGGGATCTGACGTCCCGCACCCGGCTGCTGGCGTTCGCGGAAGAGCATCAGATTCCCGTGACCCGCGACAAGCGCGGCGAAGCGCCGTTCTCCGTGGATGCGAACCTTCTGCACTCCTCTTCCGAAGGCAAGATCCTCGAAGATCCCGCTGTCGGACCAGAAGAAATCGTCTTCCAGCGTACGATTTCGCCGGAAGCCGCTCCGGACGTCGCAACGGAGATCACCATCGATTTCGTCTCGGGTGACCCGGTTGCGATCAATGGCGTCGCCATGTCGCCGGCAACGCTGCTGACCAAGCTGAACGAACTCGGCAAGGCCAACGGCATCGGTCGTCTCGACCTTGTTGAAAACCGTTTTGTGGGCATGAAGTCACGCGGCATCTACGAGACGCCGGGCGGCACGATCCTGCTGACAGCTCACCGCAGCATCGAATCCATCACGCTCGACCGCGAGGCCATGCACCTCAAGGACAGCCTGATGCCGAAATACGCCGAGATCATCTATAACGGCTTCTGGTTCTCGCCGGAGCGCCGCATGTTGCAGGCTCTGATCGACACGTCCCAGCATTCCGTAACAGGTCGCGTGCGTCTGAAACTCTACAAGGGCAACGTGATCTGCGTGGGTCGTGAAAGCCCGAACAGCCTGTATGACACCCGCGTCGTCACCTTTGAGGATGACGAGGGCGCTTACAACCAGCAGGATGCTCAGGGCTTCATCAAGCTCAATGCCCTGCGCCTGCGTCTGGGTGGTCAGATCGGTCGACGTGGAGGCGCGCTCTGAGGCGCGTCTCTCCGATCTGAATGACAATCCTGACAAATAGTTTCGAGGGAATAGCTGTGCGTTCTTCACTGACTTCAATCCGTCTCCGCACCCTGCTTCTGGGTGGACTGCTCTGCCTGCCGATCGTGGGATGCAGTCATGAGGATCCGGAACTGACGCCCGAGCAGATCATGCAGAAGGAGATTTCCCAGCCCGGCGTCAAGGTTCTTCCCGACGGACTGGCCTACAAGGTTCTGGCTTCAGGACCAAAAGATGGCCCCTCGCCCAACAAGGGCGACAGCATGATGCTGATCTATGAGGGTCGCCTGCCTGACGGATCGATCTTCGACAGTTCCGACCAGCACGGTCAGGGCGCTTACATGCGCATGCCGCTGGACGGTCTGGTTGAGGGATGGATGGAAGCGCTCCCCATGATGCATGTCGGTGATACCTGGATGCTCTATGTCCCGGCGAAGCTGGGCTATGGCAAGCGTGAGATGGGCATCATCCCGTCAAACAGTCCGCTGATCTTCAAGATTCAGCTGCTTGGCGTAGAACACGGCGGACAGCAGTAAACAGAAAGGCCGGGTCTCTGACCCGGCCTTTTTCGTTCTGGCGCTCAGTTCTTTTTTCCGCCTGACTTTTTCCCTGATTTCTTTTCGGGAAACATCGCCTTGCAGGCAGGACTCAGCTTGTCCCGTTTTGATTGCAGACAGGCTGCAATCTTCTTTTCATTCGGGATCGAGAGCGCGCAGAACTTCAGGGCATCCCCTTTGCAGGCCGCGGTCTGCTCTTCGCGTGTTGCGGCGAATACGGGCTCCGGGGAGACTGCGGACACCAGAAGTCCACAGGCAGCCGCAAGAAAAAGATGCCGACAGGATGTCATAGGTTTCACTCAGAATTCCTTCCATGCTCCAGAGTGGCGCAGCATGCCACCTGGGACCAGAACAGTCCGGATACTCAGGCAGGTCTCATGCGTTTGTTCTTCCATAACATCTCTGTACGAAAAAAGTTGGTTTTACTTCTGGCAATCCTCATTCTTCCCGGCGGATGCTCCCGGCACAAAAGCCCGCGTTATCTGTACGGATCCAACTGCGGCATCTGCCATCATGGCGGAGAAGGCATGGCAGGCTCCGTGCCGCCGCTGAGCGGACGGATCGACCGCATAGCCGCGACCCCGGAAGGGCGTGTCTATCTGGCCTCCGTCCTCATGAACGGGGTCAGTGGCCCGATCAAGGCCGCAGGGATGCCTTACCGCGCCGAGATGCCGCTTTTCCGCTATCTTTCGGATGAGGACGCCGCCACTATTCTTTCGTGGCTTTCGCAGCAGGGTGAGACAAAACCTGCCCCGGAAATCAGGCCGGAAGATATTGCCGCTGCCCGGGCTCATCGCATTTCGGCAGGAGACGTTGCAGAAATGCGTGCGAAACTCGACCTGAAACATCCTCTGCCGTAAGACAGGGACAGACTGTCGTGACCCAGGGACCTGAGCAGCAAGAATGACACGTGTATTTTCCGGCATCCAGCCGACCGGTATTCCTCACCTCGGCAATTATCTCGGCGCGATTCAGAACTGGGTCGCGTTGCAGGCAGATCATGAATGCATCTTCTGTCTGGTTGATCTTCACGCCCTGACAGTCTGGCAGAACCCAGCAGACTTGATAGCGCAGACCCGTCAGCAGACCGCCGTGCTACTCGCATCCGGAATCGACGCCGAAAAGCACATCCTGTTCAACCAGTCCGCTGTCAGCGCCCATACGCGGCTGGGATGGATCTTCAACTGTGTGTCCCGCCTCGGCTGGCTCAACCGGATGACCCAGTTCAAGGACAAGGCGGGCAAGGATCGGGAAAATCATTCCGCCGGTCTCTATGTCTATCCCAATCTGATGGCCGCCGATATTCTGGCCTACAAGGCCGTGAGGGTGCCGGTAGGGGATGATCAGCGCCAGCACATCGAACTGGCCAACGACATCGTTAAAAAGTTCAACCACGACTACGAGGTCGATTTTTTTCAGGAAATCGAACCCTTCGTTCCCGCTCAGGCCGCCCGTGTGATGAGCCTGCGTGACGGTTCGAAAAAGATGTCCAAATCCGACCCGTCAGCGCAGAGCCGCATCGACCTGACCGATGACGCCGATACGATCGCCCTCAAGATCCGTCGCGCCAAAACCGATCCGGAACCCCTGCCCTCCTCCCTCGAAGGGCTGGTGGATCGGCCCGAAGCCCGCAATCTTGTCGGCCTGTATGCAGCGCTGGGCAATCTGACGCCGGAGCAGGTTCTCGCCCGGCATGGCGGTGAAGGTTTCGGTCCTTTCAAGAAGGCGCTGACGGACGTGATGATCGCCCGCATCGAACCGATTGCACAAGAGACCACACGCCTGCTCGAAGATACCGAGCACCTCAATCATGTGCTGCGCACCGGAGCCGCACGAGCGGCGGCCATCGCCAACCCGATCGTGGATGAGGTGGAGCGGATTGTCGGTCTGCTGAAATAACCATCCGGAGAACACAGCCATGACAGCCATCCTGCCTGCTGAAGTGCTTGAAAAATCCGCAACGGTTCTTGAGCAACTGAAAGCGGCAAGACTGATGGTCGTCACGGCGGAAAGCTGCACGGGCGGTCTGGTGGCGGGGGCGCTTACGGCTCACGCTGGCTCGTCTGCCGCAGTGGCCGGTGGGTTTGTGACCTACTCGAATGCGATGAAGCAGGCTGCGCTCGGAGTGCCTGCGGACGTGCTCGCCCAGTGGGGCGCGGTGAGTGCGCAGGTAGCGCAGGCGATGGTTGAAGGCGCTCTTGCGCACGCGCCGGACGCACGCATCGCCGTCTCTCTGACGGGCGTGGCCGGGCCGGATGGCGGCAGCGAGGAGAAACCGGTCGGGCTTGTCTGGTTTGGCCTGCAACGCGCAGGCAAGCCACCCCTCACACAGAAAAAGATATTTGGCGGGGACAGAACGGAAGTCCGCGCTCAGTCCGTCCTGCATGCCCTGACGATGATACAGGACAGTATCTGATCTTGCTGTCTGGCCTATCGCGCATCGACGACTGCCGTACCAGACAAACAGACAGGCCGTCCAAAGACTTTCGGACGGCCTGACTTTATTACTGAAGACTGATCAGAATCTCACGCACTGGCTCGTGCGCTGATACCCAGATGATACCCTTCCCTGTTGAGAATCTTGATCGCTGCCTCGGCATACTTTGCGGTCAGGGCCGATGCATTGCCGGGAGTGCAATGAAAACTCAGGGAAACAGCGATATTCGCCGATTGCGGCAGGAAGGACACTGATGGCGCCGGTGTGGCCAGAACCTGTTCGTCGCCCTGCAACAGGCTGAGCAGAAGCGCACGCGCCTTGTCGAGATCATCGCGGTAGTCGATCAGCAGGCCAACTGTCGCCACGACGCTTTCGGCCTGCGAACTGTTGATCACGACATTGTTCGACAGCGCGCCATTGGGCACATAGATGAATTCATTGTTCGCATCCCGCATTACCGTCCGGAACATTTCGATCGAAACGACAGTGCCTGAGCTGCCACCGGCCGTGATGGAATCTCCGACCTCGAAGGGACGGAACAGCAGGATCAGAACGCCGCCCGCAAAATTGGCGAGACTGCCCTGAAGCGCCATGCCGACCGCCAGTCCAGCAGCGCCGAGCACGGCGACAAACGAAGTCGTGGCAATGCCGACCATCGACGCCACACTGATGAGCAGCAGCGCTTTCAGCAGAAGTCCCACAACACTGAGAAGAAAGCCCCGGAGCGTCGGCTCGACATGACTGGCGGCCATCATCCGTCCCATGGCGCGGGTCACCATGTTGATGACGGTCCAGCCGACCAGAAGCACGACGAGAGCAAGAACAAACTGCCCGACATAGCCCAGTATGACCGGCATCAAGTTGTTGATCTGCGTCCAGAGCGAAGTAACCTGCTTTTCCATCAGTATCCTCAATCGTTTGATAGAGCTTTGTCTGATGCTTACCGTCTAAATGTGAGTGGATCATGACAGGCCCCTGCACGCAGGACACTGCTGGGATGCCATCAATTCCTGTAAACCGCAGTGCCGCACGCGGACATTGCGCGCAGAGAGCCGGGATTCTTTCATCCGCAGGATGTATGAACCGCAGGTTCGGGAAAGGGAGAAAGTTCTCACTTCTGAGTGATCCGGTCGGCCTGTCCCGGCAAAAATGGATGTTCCGGTTTCCTTCCGGAAGGCTCTTCCAGTCGCCGGCGCCAAAGCGGTTTTTCACCGGTTGCCTGATCTTTCGAGTAGCTTTTACCCTTGAGATTGTCTTTGGAAAGACTATCTCTTTGAGCCATGAACACACATCAGTCTTCTCCCCACGATCCTGTCGGCTGGCATGGCACCACCATCATCTGCGTACGCCGGGATGGAGAGGTCGCCATGGCCGGAGACGGTCAGGTTTCCCTCGGTTCCACGGTGGTCAAGGGCAACGCCCGCAAGGTCCGACGCATCGGCTCGAACCAGCAGGTTCTCGCCGGTTTCGCCGGAGCGACAGCCGATGCGTTCACGCTTCTGGAGCGACTGGAAGCCAAACTGGATCGCTTTCCCAACCAGCTTGAGCGGGCCTGCGTGGAACTGGCGAAGGACTGGCGGACAGACCGCTATCTGCGTCGTCTGGAAGCCATGCTGATCGTCGCGGACCGGCAGGGCTCCTACACGGTGACCGGCAATGGCGACGTGCTTTCGCCCGAGGATGGCATCATCGCCATCGGATCTGGCGGGAATTACGCCCTGTCCGCGGCGCGCGCGTTGTTGCCGATGGAAGGACTGACCGCAAGCGATATCGCACAGCGGGCCATGAAGATCGCAGGAGATATCTGCGTCTACACCAATCATTCCGTTACGATTGAAACCCTGCACTCGGATGATGAGAAGGCGGCGTAACCATGACCATCAATCATTTCTCCCCCGCCGAGACCGTCACTGAACTCGACCGCTACATCATTGGCCAGAATGACGCGAAGCGCGCCGTCGCCATTGCGCTGCGGAACCGCTGGCGGCGCGCGCAGCTCCCCGAGGGTCTGCGTGAGGAAGTCGTTCCCAAGAACATTCTGATGATCGGCCCGACCGGCTGCGGCAAGACCGAGATCGCCCGTCGTCTGGCCAAGCTGGCGCAGGCTCCGTTCATCAAGATCGAGGCGACCAAGTTCACGGAGGTAGGCTATGTCGGCCGTGACGTGGAGAGCATCATCCGCGATCTGGTCGAAAACGCTATCGTCATGCTGCGTGAACAGCGCCGCAAGGACGTGCGCCCGCGTGCCGAAGAAGCGGCCGAGGAGCGTCTGGTCACCATCCTCGCCGGCGAGGCGTCTTCCGCCGACACACGTTCGCATTTCCGCAAGCTGCTGCGTAGCGGCACGCTGGATGACAAGGAAATCGAGATCGCCATCGCGCCTGATCCGACAACCCAGAACGGCGGCGATGTACCCGGCATGATGCCCGGTGGTCCGATGAATTTCGGCGACATGATGAAGAACATCATGGGACGCGCCCCGCAGACCCGCCGCCTTACTGTCTCCGCCGCCCGCGAACAGATCGTGCGCGAGGAAGCTGACAAGCTGCTGGACAACGACGCACTCAACCGCGATGCGGTGCAGCATGTGCAGGATAACGGCATCGTCTTCCTCGACGAGATCGACAAGGTCTGCGCGCGATCTTCCGAAGGGTTCCGGGGTGCGGACGTTTCCCGTGAAGGCGTGCAGCGCGATCTGCTGCCGCTGATCGAGGGAACGACGGTGTCGACGAAATATGGTTTTGTAAAAACGGACCATATTCTCTTCATCGCGTCCGGAGCCTTCCATCTCGCGAAGCCGTCCGACCTTCTGCCGGAGCTTCAGGGCCGTCTGCCCATCCGCGTGGAGTTGCAGCCCCTGAGCCGTGACGATCTTCGGCGTATCCTGACCGAACCGGAACACTCCCTGTGCAAGCAATATGTTTCCCTGATCGGCACGGAGGGTGTGACCCTCACCTTCACGGATGGCGCGGTGGATGCTCTGGCCGAACTGGCCGCCGATGTGAATGAGCGTGTCGAGAATATTGGCGCACGTCGTCTGGCCACGGTCATGGAGAAGCTGCTGGAGGATGTGTCCTTCACCGCCTCCGAACATGAAGGCGAGACCATCACGATTGACGCGGACCTTGTTCGTGAGCGTGTCGCGCCTCTTGCCCAGCAGGGCGATCTCAGCAGGTTCATTCTCTGATGCCGGGCGAGGCTTTTGTCCGTCCGGAGGACGATACCGCTGCGGACGCCATCGAAGCGATTGGCGATGAACTGGCGCTGTTCGATGACTGGATGGACCGTTACCAGTATATCATTGAGCTTGGGCGCAAACTGCCGCCCTTCCCCAAGGAATGGACGGATGACGCTCATCGTGTTCCCGGCTGCCAGAGTCAGGTCTGGCTGGAAGCCCAAATGGATGACGGAACGATGTACTTTGCCGGCACATCGGACGCCGCCATCGTGATGGGGCTCGTAGCGCTGCTGCTGCGTGTCTATTCCGGTCGGACGCCCGACGAAATTCTGGAGACAGAACCATCTTTCCTGAGTGATCTGGGGCTGGTGCAGGCTCTTTCCACCAATCGGGGCAATGGCGTGGAAGCGATGGCGCGGGCCATTCGGTCGGCAGCCGCTCAGGAAAACAGTCGCCTCGCTGAAGGGTGATTGTTTTCCTGTCTGGCTGTTCCGGAAAAACACAGCCTCTGACTGGTAATGCAGCCCATGAAATCCATCGACTTCAGTGAAGAAACAGAACGCCCATGATCGCGCAGGACATTATCAATCAGCTCGGGCTCATTCCCCATCCCGAGGGAGGCTGGTACCGCGAAACATGGCGCGATCAGCGTGCAGGCAGTGATGAGCGAGGATGCGCTTCGCTGATCTACTATCTTCTGGAACGTGGCCAACGCTCTCATTGGCATAAAATCGACGCGACCGAGATCTGGCTGCATCAAGGCGGCGGCACGTTACGTTTGCATACATGGTCCGGCGGAGATGTGACGACGCGTCATCTTGGGCAAGGCCTTGCCGATGGTGAGGTACTGCAAGCGTGCGTCGAGCCGGGTGAGTGGCAGGCAGCGGAAACTGACGCGGCATGGGTGCTTGTCGGCTGCATGGTTGCTCCGGGCTTCACATTCTCAGAATTCGAAATGGCACCTCCAGGATGGGAACCCCACCAGCCGGGACAGAATGCCAGCGATCCTGCTGACTGATACTAACCGGACATCAAGACTGATCCTGTCCCCCTGACGTGGCCCCACGTCCCACTGTTTCGACAAAGCCATTATACGGCCCAATCCCGTCGCAAGAGCTGCGGCGGCGTGCGGGAGAAGCACTCTTTGGGCGACCGACGGGTGTCAGACCTGCGTCTGGGACGCCTCGTGCACATCGCTGCCCCGCGTTAGCATCCCTGCAATCCATCCGGGCGCGTTCCCATATCCAAAAACTGAGAACTGCGCACCCGGAACAAGACGGGATCGACATGCCGCCGAAGGCGTGGAGAAGGCCGATATGGTGGCCTTCGTCCGCAAGACGCTGGACCGGAAACAGGAGTAAGAGCAATGACAACACATCACGAACCATCCGCCGCAAGCCTCACCCATCGGCTGAAAGAAGTAGAGCGTGATCTGGCGCGGGCAGAAAAGGACAACCCGGAACATGTTCGTGCGCTGGCGGAAGAGAAGAAAAAGCTCGAAGCGCAACTCGCTCAGCGCTGAGGGAATTTTATATCTAAAGCCTGATTGATTGTTCTGGGTGCTGCGCTGGTATTCGTCGGCGTGCTTTGACTGTTTCCAGCGCGGCGCCCATTCGAGCAGTATCCGGATTCAACGGTAGAATTTTTTACCTTTTACGCGCCGATCGCGACCTGTGTGATGCTCACTGTGGTGCTTTCCTGATCTGCTCGCTGATCGGAAGATAAGCTGGATCAGTCGCACAGTCGATGAACTGAGCGACATGGTCATTACGGCTTTATACACCGGTCATCAAACTGCCAGCAAAGCGGGGACTTCTCGTTATCTCCTAATGCAGACAGCAGGTGAGAAGATCCCGGCCGGCACGGGAACCCGTCCATAAAACGATATATCGGGAGGCTTTCAGCCCATATTTCGATGGGTCGTTTTCCATCTTTCGCGCCAGAGCAGCAATCCCGAAAGAATACCCCCTACTTCACCGGAATCAGATCCTCCACCCCGGACAGCAGAGCCTCCCGTGTAAAGGGCTTGGCCAGCACGCGGGCATCCGGGGGAAGGATGGCCCGGTCGGCAAATCCCGTCACGAAAATCACGGCCAGATCAGGACGCAGAACCGCAATCCGACGGGCGCATTCATCCCCGTTCATCTCCGGCATCAGGAGATCCATGACGACGAGGCCAATGTCCGGGCGGGAACGCACCAGATCGAGCGCTTTCACTCCGCTGTGGCATTCCAGAACTCTGAAGCCCGCTTTTGCGAGGAAACCCACAGTTACCGCAGCCACGGCAGGATCGTCATCCACAACAAGGATACTGCGCTGATTTCCGTGGGTGTGGTGCGTTTCCGTCGGTCTCGGCTGTATGGCTCCCTGACTACCGTCCTTGCTGATTGCAGGCAGCCAGAGTTCAATAGAGGTTCCGACGCCGGGATTGCTGGAAACCCTGACATCGCCGCCGTTACGCTGCACGAAGCCGTACACCATCGGCAAGCCTAGCCCGATGCCGGAACCGACCGATTTTGTCGTGAAAAATGGTTCAAAAATACGGGCCTGTGTTTCTGGCGTCATGCCGACACCGCGATCGGCCACGGAGACGACAACGTAATGGCCCGGAGGCAGCGGTCGGCCAGACCGCCCGACCACCATGTTTTCCCGCTGACCTTCCGGGCTCAACGTCACCGCCTCGGCGGAAATGATGATCTCACCACCTTTAGGCTGGGCGTCACGGGCATTCAGACACAGATTGACCAGAGCGACTTCCAGCAACGACGGATCGGTGGATGCCTGCGGCAACTCTTCATCAGGAAGCCTGAGCCGGACCGGAACAGCGCGTGAACCGCCGCCTCCAACACTCTGCGCCAGCAGCCCCTGCATCTGACCCAAAAGTTTCGGTACGTCCACCGGACGGCGGGCAAGATCACGCGGGCGACTGAAATCGAGCAGTTTCTGCGTCAGCACTGCTCCCCGGCGCGCCGCATCCATCGCATTGGTGAAGAGGCGACTGATATTGGGGTCGGTTGGAGGCTGCATATCCTGGACAAGTTCAAGCGAACCCAGAATGGCCGTCAGAAGATTGTTGAAATCATGGGCGATGCCGCCGGCCAGCGTGCCGATGGCCTGCATCTTGTCAGCCTGACGCGCCCGTTTTTCCATTTCGATCAGGTCGGTGACATTCTGGTCGATCAGGACCGAAACAGGCTGGACGGCAGATGAATCCGACGGCAACGCCAGTTCAACCCGTGAAATCCGATGCCAGCTTTCACTACCATCGGGACCGGTCCGTCTTATGCCCGGGAACTCATCCGTCGTCCTGAAATCGTCAACGCTTCTTGTTTCCACAGGCACATCGCCAAGCAGAGCAGTTTCAGCCTGCCCGATGCACTCCTTCAATGGCCGCCCGAAAGCTTCCGCCGCCAGTGCATTCAGCCGTGTGATACGCCCTGCCGTGTCGGTAATCGCAAGTCCCAATGGAAGATTATCGAAAAGGCTCCTCAGCAGGGCCCGCTCCGTCGTCAGTTCACGTCGCGTCCGATAGCCGGCAGCCGCTTCCCGCACCATGGCCAGCAGGCTGCCTGCCTCCCACGGTTTTGCAGCGTAAAAGGAAATCGCACCGCGATTGAGCGCGGAAACCACCGTATCGAGGTCAGCATAACCGGTAAGGAGAATTGTCCCTGCATCCGATGTTTTGCGAGCTTCGGTGAGGAACATGTCACCGGTCATGTCACGCATACGCTGGTCAGAAATAATGACTGAAATATCTGGATGTTTCTGAAGAACAGCCAACGCTTCCTGTGCAGAGGAAGCCTGAACGATCACAAATTCGTCATCAAGCAGATCAGTGAGAGCAATCAGAATTTCCGGCTCGTCGTCAACGATCAGAATCTTGTCCTGATGAATGCCACCAGTTGTCGCGTTCATGGCAGATCTCCCACAAGAAAAGCCGTTCCTTCTGCTGTCTCCGGGGGCAGACAGGGGATCGCTACAGTGAAACAGGCCCCACCCATGGAAGATTTGGAAACTTCAATGGTTCCCCCATGAGCCTGCACTATGCCGTATGCAGTGGCAAGGCCAAGGCCGGTTCCTTCGCCGACGGGCTTTGTCGTGAAGAAAGGCTCAAAAACACGTTCCCGCATGAAAGGTGAAATACCCGGCCCGTTATCGCAGATGGAAATCAGGTACTGACCTGCCGTAGCATCCTCTGCATCACTCAACTCAGTGCTGATATTGATCCGGGGAATCCTCTGATCGTCTTCTGGCAGGGAAAGCAGGGCGTCTGCTGCATTGCTGATGATGTTCATCACGACCTGATGCACGAGCGCCACCTGGCACCGGAGAATGGACGGCGCATTGAATGCGAGATCGACCCTGATATTTTCAGAGAGTTTTGGAGACAGCAGTGCAAGGACAGTGTTGATCGCTTCCGGAAGATGAACGTCTTCAAAAGCGCCCTGATCCAGTCGGGAAAAACGCCTCAGGCTGGACACCAGATCCCGCATCCGCCCAAGCCCGATCGAGGTGGCTTCAAGACGATCCTGCCCTTTCTCCAGCAGCGCCCTGACATTCTCGACATCGCCTTTTTTCAATGCTGACAATGCGCCTTCAAGGGTTTTCGATACGGTCGTCTCATGAGCGATGACGAAGGCGAGAGGATTGTTGAATTCATGCGCAATGCCAGCAACAAGTTCGCCGAGCGACGCCATCTTCGCTGACTGCACAAGCCGGGTCTGCGCCTCGATGAGCTTGCGATTGGCCGCGCCCAGTTCATCATTGGCCTGTTCCAGCGCATCAGCCAGAACCGTCTTGGCCCGTGCGCCCTCCATGGCGGCATCCCGCGCGGCGCGTTCCGCCTCGCTGCGAAGGCTCTCATCCAGCATCGCCTTGCGATAAAGCAGGCTCCGGACGTGGAGAAGCAAAAATTCTGTGCTGACTGACGACCCGACGCAGTCATCCACACCGGCTTCATAGGCCGCGAGCACGCCCGTTTCTTCATCGCCACCAAAGCCGAGCAGACGCGGGGGCGTGAGCGTGATTGCGAATGATGTGTAACGCTGCCTGTCGAGCATCCGGCAGAAAGCCAGTCCATCGAAAGCACGGGACGACAGATCCACGACCACGCAATCAACGGCCGGCAGCCAGAAATCCGGCGCTCCGGCAAGCATCGAAGGATCAAGCAGGATCGTATCCACACCTTCGCCTCGCAGCAGATCGACAACAGGCGGCATGGCGTCACCCTGACCGGACGGCGCAGGCCAATGCCGCAGCAACCCGTCGTTCATTGTGGCGATCGCAACGGTGGGACGCCTGAACCGCTCCTGCAGCATGGCCTGAGCGGTAATTTTCAGGCCACGAAGCAGCGTTTCGATCCGCACGGCCAGAAAGGCTGGCTCCGCAGTGCGGGAGACACAGACATCAATGCCGGCTCTGAAAGCTTCGCAAATCATGGGCTCATCATCGGTCAGCATGATGATGGGCAGAGAACGCGTCAGCCTGTTGAGGCGAAGCTGACGGGCCATTTTACATCCCGTCATACCAGGCAAGGAAAATTCCGTAATCAGGATGGCTGGAGGCCACTGGTCGAGACTATCGAGCGCCGCTTCGGCGTCTGCTACCACATTGACCTCATAACCGTGCTCAGCCAGTCCCTCGGAAAACCGGTCCGTTGTCTCCGACTGTCCGACCAGAAGAACGAGGGGCTTGCGATTGCTCATACCTATTCACCGGACAATACCTGTTGCGCGCTGAGACCATCCAGCAACGTCACGAGACGGCTGACACTTGCATACGCATCCGCAGCGCCGATCCTGGCGGAGGTGAAAGAACTCTGGGCAAACGGACACAGTGCGGGCAATTCCACAAAGGCACGCCCTCCAGCGCGCTTCAGAAGAGACAGACCCGCCGCACCGGAAGAGTGGAGTCCACCCAGCAACACCGCCACCGCCTCTTTTGCAGTCACTTCGGCAGTCGATGCGAGCAGCACATCAAAACCGTTTTCCCCCGAAGATGTGCAGGGAGCAGACCAGGGAACGTCCGGCAAACCGGCCAGAATGACTCCCCTGCTGTCCGACGCCACAACCCGTGGGAGGGAAGAAGTCGTCACGACATTCAACGGTCCTGCCTTCAGAGGCTGGCCAGTAGCGAGATCCGCCAGTTTTGCGCCCCCTTCAAGCGTTTCATCCAGCCAGCGCACGAAGTCAGGCAGGAGAGAAGGCGCAATCGCTGTCACCAGAACAGCCGGGACGGACGTGGAGAGATCACTGGCCTCATACACACGAAGGGCCGCGCCAAGAGCACCCGTCCCCGCCAGTAGAAAAAGAGCCCCGACTGGGAGCACGGCACCATCCGTCCGGTTCTCCGACACAGCCTGACGGGGCTTTAGCTCCTTCGCCTGACGGGCGAGGCTCACGATGCGGGAAACCGTGTCTGATGAGGAAAGACCCGCTTCTGTCCGCGAAACGATCTCCAGCGCACCGGACCGGAGACATTCAAACGCCCGGTCAAGATCTTCTTCTTCCGGATCCGCCATGATGACGACCGGCACCGGATGTCGGACCATGACAGATCGCGTAATCTGCAATCCGTTCATCCCTGCAAGCGCTGATCGAAGAAGGATTATATCCGGGGGAGAAGCCTCGAGCACCGTTAAAACATCATCAGCATCTTCCGCCTCGACACATTCAGAGCAGTCCGGACAGGCAGCAAATATCGTGCAAACAAGGGCGCGAATTTCGGGATCATTGTCAGCGACCAGCACACGAACCGAGGGCCCTTCGGTAGGGGCCTGCGGTGTCGCCGCGGTCGGCTGCGAAAAGATCCGATCTGCTGTAGTCACCATTCGACTCCCGTGAAGGCGCTCTGCGACACCATGCAGAATGCCTGCAACTCCATCTCACCGCGCCGACGACCGGGTCGTGAAACAGTCTGTTTTGGGCTGATTCTGTTGAAAAAGTCGCTCTTGAAATAATCATAGCTTCCTGATTCAGTCATCTTCACTCAAGGAGTATGGCGAATGATGGGTGAACGAACCGGGGTTCAGGAAACCCTGTTTTACGGGTTCAGTTTGGAGCAGCATGTACCAGACAATCACCTGCTTCGATCCATTGACCGGCTGATTGATCTCTCTGGAATTCGAGAACACCTTCGCCCGTTTTACAGTACAATGGGGCGACCTTCGATTGATCCCGAGCTTCTCATCCGGATGCTGTTGATCGGTTACTGCATGGGCATCCGTTCTGAACGACGCCTGTGCGAAGAAGTGCATCTGAACCTCGCCTATCGATGGTTCTGCCAGTTGGGTCTGGATGGGACTGTTCCTGACCACTCCACATTTTCAAAGAATCGACATGGTCGTTTCCGTGAAAGCAACCTTCTGCGCGAAGTGTTCGAGATGACTGTCCGGCGCTGTATCGAGACGGGCCTGGTCGGTGGGGAAGGTTTTGCTGTCGATGCCAGCCTGATCCGGGCGGATGCCAATCGACAGCGGGCTGTGCCGGGAGACGAAGGTCTTCCTCCTGATGCGGCAGGGCGTGCCGTAGAAGAATATCTTGCCGTTCTTGACGATGCCGCATTCGGTGCGTCGACACCCGTTGTCCCTAAAAGGCTATCTCCCACAGATCCTGCTGCACGCTATTCTGCAGCCACGCCCAATCAGGCTTTCTTTTCATACAGCACAAATTATCTGATCGACCTCAGGCATGCTGTTATTGTCGATGTTGAGGCCACGACATCAGTGCGTCAGGCGGAAGTCACGGCACAACGTCGCATGATTGAACGGGTACAGCATATCTTTGGTTTATGGCCGGAACGCCTGGCTGCAGACGGTGCTTATGGTGATGCCGCAAACCTCGCATGGCTGGTAGAGGACAAAGGGATCGAACCGCACATTCCTGTGTTTGACAAGTCAGCCCGCAACGACGGGACGTTTGCACGGTCTGATTTCACATTCGATCATGAGAATGACTTTTATACCTGCCCGGGCGGTCATCAACTCCGCACATCCAATCGGAACTTCACAACACCCCGTTCCCGTGTCGACAAGGATGGCTTCATTCGTTACCGAGCCCGCGTAAAGGACTGCAGTGGATGTGAATTCCGGCAGCGCTGCACTCCAAATACACCTGCCCGCAAGATCATGCGGTCCGTGCATGAAGGCGCTCGCGATATGGCGCGGGATATCGCCCAAACCGATGCTTACGTGACATCACGAAGACAGAGGAAAAAGGTTGAGATGCTGTTCGCGCATCTCAAACGCATACTCAAACTGGATCGACTGCGATTACGAGGTCCAAATGGCGCCAGAGATGAATTCCTCCTCGCAGCAACCGCCCAGAACCTGCGTAAAATGGCAAAGCTGATGCCAGTCAGCTCACTCCAGCGGGCCACCTGAAGGAAAAAAGGAGCATTAAGCTCCTCACAAGACCCTATCCGCCCAGTACAGCAAGCGACTTTTTCAACAGAATT